>WBNM01006984.1:19362-120014 GCA_013399055.1 Ramphastos sulfuratus
ATTTTAGGAAAGGTTTTAGAAAATTTAAACAACTGGAGAGTCCTGCAGCACAAACTGCTGCTTAATGGTTAAACTTTCACAAACTTCAGAAAAGAGACTTCGCTTACTCACTGGGCAGAGTCTCAACATCTGTAATGCAAAAGTATATGTAGAAGCATAAACAAGTTAAAATACAGTCCTAGCCAGGTGGGGGCCTTCCACGTGGTGATGGTGCAGTGTGGTTTTGCTGCTTGCCTAGCTCAAATTGAGCACGTTGCCTGTGAAGATCCACGGACAGAAGACGAGTCCTCCGTGCCTCTCAGGAGGGCATGGGAGCAGGCAGCCACCTGGGCAAAGCAGGATCCAGGTTTAGGGGCTGNATGTGTAAGCTCAGACTGTAGATTCCTTTGTCTTTTATGTGTTTTGCTTACCACTATGTAGAACTGTAACATTGTAGCTTGTGTATTGCCTCTCCATTTGAACAGTCCAATCCATTGTGTGAGTGTTATTCTTTTACCCCTTTTGGAGCAACAGAGCAATCTACTTGNTAGACTCGGCCGGAGTCAAACAGACTCTGGCTGGGCTGAGCTGAAGTGGGCAGCTTCATCCCAGCGCGGGGCAAGGCACTTCAGTCCCTTGGCTCCGTGCGGCAGACGGGTAGGGTCAGCTCTGCTGTTCGTTGGGGAGGCAAGTCCCCAGCTTCGTGCGGTGCAAAGCAATGCAAACAGGTAGGGGACAAAACAAAGGCAGCAGCAGCGAACAAGTTGGCTAGGGTTTTAAGCATTTTGACGAGTGTCTTTGACCAATAGCAACAGATAAAAACACCCCTGGAACCAACCCTAANACTTGCTCATTAAACCACGATAAGACTGATGGTAACACTGCCCATTCTTAGTTTGCTGTTGCTTGAGTGTGAGCCAGCTCAGGTGGCACCTGAGCTTGTGTGTGAACTGTGCTGTGCTAAATCATAGCTAGTTTTGGTTCTATCTCTGGTGGTCAGTGGTTTTGCTCCATGACACTGCAACCACACATCCTTTAACTTTGGGTATCTTTAAAAATTAAAGGTGCAGAAGAAAGGTGAAATATGAACAGTGGATCATTTACTCTATCGTAACAGTTCAATCACCACTGGTGGAAAGTCAATACTATATTAACTTCAAAACAGTCTCCATTTAATTTCTCCAAAATGATGGAAATTCAGCAGTCCTAGTTTTCCAGCTGTGTATTTGGCTGCTTATGGAATGTCACATAAAAATGATGTTTTGGTAAGAAATCGTTACCTCTCTTCTCCCAAAGGCAACTATTACATTGTTTCTTTGGGTTTGATTTCAAAATAGATTTTCTACCAAGTTTGTTGTATTAATTAAAATAATATAGACGTAGTCAGATGAGAAGCACTGCTTTGTAAGTCTTACTGGGATTTCTTTGAATATTCCTCAAATTGTGTATCAGCACTGTTTTGGGAATGTCTGTCAACAGGTAACTACCCTGAAGGTGTTTGTCTTTAGCCCTGCCTGCAGGAGAAGTTCATTTCCCAAGATATATATTATTTAATCTTTTGCTTTCTAATTGGCAGCTATAGAGTATTTTAACAGCTGGATTAACAAAGGCCTTTGTCTACGAGTTATAGAAGATAAAGGAGGATTTGAGCTTTTCTAAACTAAGCATATTTTACAGGATGGTGAGAGATGCAACTGCAATGTGCCACCTACTATAAAGCACAGTCAGTTTTCACTAACAGCTTCAAGGGCTTTGCCCCAGCTCTTGTTCCCCTCCTGTTAAGCAGTCTGAGAATTTGCCAAGGGATCTGGAAAATCTGAATTTGATCCCCAAACTGCTGAATCCCAACCCAACAAAGTAATTCTGTAGAAAAAAATTGTAGGACAGTACCCTGTATATACCTATATGACAGACATATGCATGGTGGCCTCGTTTAAATGCTGTGACTTTTAGTCTGTGTTGATGTGTGTGATTTCTGATATGCATTTCTGAAGGCTGAGGTCTTGCTGATATTTGATTCCAGTATTTGTACAGTTGACAGGAGTCCTTCAAGAGCTTATTTGGTCTATGTTCATCTGAGATGGAGTGAGTGTACCACATAAAATAATATGTCAGCTCATAAACTGCATATACAGCACCGAGATGTGAGCTCGTTTCACTTTCATCACAGGACCTTGAATCAAACTTGCTCTACTGCCAAGTCCCTCAACGCTTCCTTGCAATGTGCCCGGAATTCACTTTTCTGGAATTGTTGGGGTTTTTGTTGTATACTTGTGTGGTTTTTCAGACTCTCATGCAAGGGACTGGTTACTTCACAAATGGGAGCCAAGAGGGATGCAACCAGTGCAGCTGAGAAGCATGTGCATTTTCAGTCCTTCTTAGGGAGCTCAATAGCAGGATGTGAGGTCCACTGACATGAGTGGAATATTGCAATCTGTACTTCATGAGGCATGCTGAACTGTTCTGGCTTCCTCTGCCCAGTCTTAATGGTTGCTGCTGTTTGACACATTGACTTTTGTACATTTTCTTGGCAGGATGGAGGCCTTGGCCCTTCCCTGTGCCACATGATGTGTCCTGCTGTCTGGACACCAAGCAGCAGCAGGCTGTGGTGGGA
This sequence comes from Ramphastos sulfuratus, assembly GCA_013399055.1. Lineage (NCBI taxonomy): Eukaryota > Metazoa > Chordata > Aves > Piciformes > Ramphastidae > Ramphastos > Ramphastos sulfuratus. Next base: position 21,956 of record WBNM01006984.1, read on the forward strand.
CATGGTAGCTCAGAGTGGAGAGGAGAAAAGATGCTGACAGTGTTCTTTCTTTTTCTGCTTAGGTGCTGAGCTGTCTAGGCAAAAGGTTGTTGTTTTCCAGCCTCTCTTTCAGGGAACCAATTTTAATGAGCATGATGCCCACTGTGGTCCTTTATGCATGGAGTAGTGGAGACTCAGGAATGTTTGTTGAAGAGGTTTAGGAAATTTATGAATTTGATTTACCCACAGTGGACTTAGCAGGTTATGGAATTTCTTTTACTCCTACTGTTCACAAAAATGGCTGCTTCAAGTCACAGCATTCTCTTAAACCTCTAGAAGCTGTTAATGATGTTTTCTTGCTGCTAACAGCTACCATGTTGGACAGCACTGTTGCTGCAAACGGTTTTGTGTTTTTTAGTGTATTTTGTTCGTTTTGTTTTGTTTTTTTATCTTCTCTCACCATCTCTCCAATAGCTACTTTGCTGTGTCTAGGAAGATTTTTGGACTCTCCTGTGCCTCATGTTTCCTTGGCAGAGTGATACTTATCTACTCATAGGTTGTTTCTTTGCGAGACGGTATGAATCATACTCTGAAACGAGCTGCTGTGTTGTCTCTTGTGCTGTAGAAGAGTTAACTTGTGTGACTGCTCGTCATATCCTTATGACAGCTTGTCAGAGAAGAGGAGCTTTGCTTTATTTTCTTTTTCTTTCATCATTGTTGACTAATTAGTAGCTGAACAGAGAGCATTTGTTTTTATTATCAAGCTAATAGTAATTTAAGAGTCGGATGCAACTCAAAGCTCTGGAATGAAATAATGAACTTTGAATATGGTCAGATGAAGACATGACTTGGGGCGCTGGCTGGGTGTGTCTGAAGCAGAACCTGAGTTGGGTATTTCCCATCTTTAATGAAGGTTCTTATGTTGTGAACTTCCCAAACAAATCATGATTGGTTTTGGAATGCCATTTTAACAGGTCATGATAAACAATTCAGGATATCGTGCTCTAGGATCAAGGGGGACTGGACTGAAGAGACCTTGCTCTGATCCCTTTTATTTGTTCAAACAAGAAGCAAGTGGAGAAGCAGACTCCTTTGTGTTGATCCAGCACCCCCTGCAGAAGGCAGCCAGAGCTGAAGCCCCTGGGTAGAGGTGGTGTCTGCTAAAGATGAATGGTTGTCAGTGGTTGAAGCTCCATGTGACTTTCTGGGTGACAGATTAGCTGTGTATTTTGTATGTTTATTTGTACCTGGCTACAAACAAGAGGGCCATTCTTGACCAAGGGACCTATTTGTCCAAAGTAGTTAAACAGTTGTGAGTTTGTGTCATTTGGAGAGTAACTAGTGACCTGTGTTCTTCAGCCAGTGATTAATTGCCCAGAGCAGTGGATGACACGCAGCCATTTTTCATACCTAACGCAGTTCTGGATGGGAGGACGTGTGGCACTCCGCATCCTGCAGCTCCCTGACAAAGCAGCGATGGAGAGCAGACCTTCTTGCTGGCAGGTTTCCCAAACCACCTCTCCTCATGTGGGGAGACTCTATCACCTTCCCACGGTGGGACCAGATGTCCCAAAGCAGAATGTAATATTGCAAAGAGAGGGGAAAAATTAGCTAAAAAGCTCTGAGAACTAATCTCTGTTTTGTTGAACAGTTGGAGAGCTCCTGGCCATGGCATCTCAAAGCTGACAAAATTACCCCAAAGTCACTGATTTTACATTCCACTTGGCAGTAGAAAATCTTCCAGAGCATTCCAAGTCTGCTTTCCTTCATCAGCTCCATTGGGAGGTAAAATAATTCAGAGTAAGGGATTATTGTGTTTCACTCAGGCCTGGGAATGCTGAGCCATTTTTCTACAAAATTCCTTTTTTTTTTTTTTTAAAGTTTTTCTTTTCTTACTGCCTCCTGGCTGTGTTTGCACAGCACTGGCATGTGTCTGCTTCTAGTTTGATGAAGACTAACTGTCTTTTTTTTGGAAGCTTGTTTAAAGTCAGATCTTTGCTATATAATTCTCATTAATGTTAAGAGAAAAGTAGTTAGGAATTTCATCTCTGTGCATTGAGCTGATTATCCACCCCAGGCTGCTGCTGCCATGATGAGCTTAGACCCTGCAGCCTTCACGTGTGTATCAGACACAGCTCTCCCACAAAGTAGCAAGCCAAATGTGTGTTTCCTATGCATTATTTATACATTCTCTTAAAAATTATTGTGGACTGTGCAGTTCTTCATGAGGCAGCTGGAAACATGGGAGGCTCTGACACTTGGAACAACCTGGGATAGGCACTTCCATAGCCTTATGCCTTCCACAGCCTGTCTGAATTCACAGTGAAACCCTTTTAGGAGTTAAAGGGAAAGTATGAATAGTTTGTTTGTTGGGATTTGAGTTGCAGAGAGGGAAGACTTAAAAATGGTAGAGAAAATAGAATGGTTTGTTTTCACCAAAAGGGATGTTCTATTTTTGTGTCAGTCTTTGTCATAATTAGGTGGACAAATTGTTCTTGCAAATGTAACAACTTGCCATGCAGAGTGTGTTTATGGTCACAGAATGTTAGAGTTTGGTGGGCACCCCCAGAGATCATCCAGTCTGACCCCACTACCGTAGCAGGATTGCCTAGGGCAGGTTGCACAAGAACACATCCAGGTGGGTTTTGAAAGTCCCAGAGAAGGAGACTTCACAACCTCTCTGCACAGGCTGCTCCAACACTCCATCACCCTCACCATGAAGAAGTTTCTCCTTGTGTTGAGGTGGAACCTTCTGTGTTTTAACTTGTACCTATTGTTCCTTGTCTTGTCACTGGACATCACCTAACAGAGCCTGGCACCTTCATTTTGACACTCATCCCTCAAATATTTATAGAGCTTGATAAGATTCCCCTCTCAGCCTTCTCCAGACAACCCCAGGTCTCTCAGTCTTTCTTCATAGGAGAGATGTTCAAATCCCCAGATTATGCTCATAGCTATGTGTTTGACTCTTTCCAGCATGTCTCTGTCTGTCTTGAACTGGGGAGCCCCAGACAGAACACAGTATTGCAGATGTGGTGTCACCAGGACAGAGCAGAGCGGGAGGAGAACCTCCCTAGACCTGCTGGACAGGTGATGTCCCCCAGGATGCCACTGGCTCTCTTGGTCACAAGGGCACATTGCTGTTCCATGGAGAACATGCTGTCCACCAAGACTCCAAGGAGCTGCTTTCCAGTGAGACAACCCCTAGTCCATACTGATGGCTGCTGTTATTCCTCCCTAGATGCAGGATTCTGCACTTGTCCTCATTGAACTTCATGAGGTTTCCCTTCGCCCAGCTCTGCAGCCTGTCTGGATTTCATTAGATGGCAGCATAGCCTGTGGGGTGACAGCCCCCATGCCCTTATTTGTATCATCACCAAACTTGCTGATGTTTGCTGGCCTTTGTTCAGAGGTGCAAATTTGCCCTAAAAACTCAAGTTCGTCCCCAAGTGGAGCACAGAGGTGCATGCAGGGACCTGAATTCTCATGATAGTGTCCTTCCACCTGTTTTCATCTGCGCATGTGGAAAATCCAAAAGCAGGTGGAGCTTTTTATTTTGTGATGAATTTCTAGCTCAGCCAAGTAGTCTGTTATGTTCTGTGGTTGCAAACGACAGTGTGCATGGGCAGCCATCAGCATCTCAGCTGCGTGGAGTTAGGTGAGTTATGGTGCCTTATGGTATTCTCTGCAGTGAGGAGCTGTTAATGCCTTGACTCAACTGTCTTCTTGATTAGCCTGAAAATGTTGAGAGCCAAGCTTTAGACTATGCAGTGGCTAAAGCTCAGCTGAAGACAGATTTATATTGGTACTAGTAAATTTAAGGCCTGTTCCCATGCCTGCTGTAACTATCAGGAGGAGTTTCAAGTATTGGTCTGCAGGAAAATATATTTGCTCATTAATGATATGCATCGTCTATAAGGAAGGAGAATGAGTGATATAAATTGCTGGCAAGCCTCTGCCAGCATTTCTATGTGGATTTAAAAGTCTTATTTTACCCTGGGTGTATTCTCCCTACCTACTAAGAGGCATGCCTGAGGTGTGCCATGGATTGCCTACATGCAGATAATGTACACAGTAGGGTTATTATTTCCAGGTAACCAAGAGGAATGCATCATCCCATTGGAGACATTAAAATGTATGGTTTCTCCATGGCCTTTAATGAGGATTTGCAGGAATTCCAATGCTTTACAACAAAACACCTGGATTTTTCTCCTGCTTTCTTACAGGGTCCAGAGAGGAAGGAGAAATTTACTCTGTGTGTGTTTTGAGGATACCATAGTTAGGACAATCACAACTTTTCAGCAGTTTCTCACACACACCCAAACATGGAGCTGGGTAAGCTCTTTAGCTACACATCATTGCTGCACTGGTACCTGAAAGAGGTTAAAATCCCTGTGCCCATGCTTAGCTGCTGCGATCAGTCCTAAGTGTGCTTTCCAAAGGCAGCTCCTCTGCCTGGGTTTAGTTTGGTTCCCAGGACTGTGTAAGCTTGCACAAATGTTCTTTTAGCTATGACAGTGACTCAGTTGTTTATTTCCTTTTATATTAATTATCTATAAATATAGTAGCCAGCGTGTTTTCTGGCTGCAGTTAGCTCTGAGGCAGGAGGAATGAAAAACACTTCCAGAAGGAACATTTTGGGTAGGTAGTTGTGACTGTTCACCCTGGAAATCTGATTCTGAGATTGTCTTTTCCAGTCAAGAAGCTGTGTGACTTACATCTTACCAAACCCCCTTGGGTATCTTAATCAATCAAATACATGCAAACATGTCACAGACTAGGAAGTATTCTCAGAAAGTATTTAATGGCTAATCTCAGGTAGTATTCAGTGTCTGCTGTGATAAAGTCAAGACACTCATGATTTGTTCCCAGGCAATTTGCAGAAAGAACAGCAGCTGATGTACATCAGATATTCCTCACCCATCACTCAGCTGCAGCTACATCTGGAGGCAAGTCTGGGATGATGTTGCCCTTAATTTTCACAGCCACAAGGTCTAATGGACTGTGGCAAACTCACCTTTACAGTTCCTCGCTCTCTTGGATAGAGTAGCCCAATATCTTCCCAAAAGTGTTGCGTGGTCGGGCTTTAGGCCCCTGAGAAATGGTAGCTCTGAGCTGCCCTTTGTGTTTCACCTTTCACATTCCCCCTCTGGTAGCACCATTTGTTTTGGGACATCTGTTCCCCTGTGGGAAGGTGGCAGCAGGTGACAACATGAGATCAGTTAATGATTCTAAGTACGTTCAGGCAATCTGCCAGTCTGAGCGCTCAGCCCTTCTTCTTTTTTTAACTTGTCAGAAATTCAAAGTAAAAATACTTTAGTGAAGAGGCTCATCTAGCAAAACAGCACGTTAATTATGGAAGGCAGTTTCTTGGCTATCAGTTGCTGTCCTGCACAGAATAACTTTGCAATTTCTATTTTTACTGTGGGAAGATGGTTAAGTCTGGAGCTACTGGCTCTGGCTCTTGTGGTTTGTTACCACTACAACTGCTCAATAAAATCTCTGACAAAGAACTTCTGGAGTCTGTGGACTAGAAGCACTGTTTTCTCCTTATTCTTTACCCTTATTAGAAGAACTTTCATAGAATCACAGAATGTCAGGGGCTAGAAGGGACCTTGAAAGATCATCCAGTCCAACCCTTCTGCCAGAGCAGAATCACCTATACCAGATCATACTGGAATGCATTTAGACAGATCTTGAATATCTCCAGAGAGGAAGACTCCACAGGTCAAATTTTCTAGTGTTATCAGTTTCATGTCCAAGTGTCAAATAGGTTTTATGACTGGCCGTAAGTGCCAGTGGCTACAACAAAGCATCCCTGTCACATGAGTGATGTCTTGTAATACATAGCAGGAAAATTGACAGCATTTTAGAAATAGAGCAGGTTCAGGTTATATGTCCAAGATACATTAAAAAATTTAGAAGGTCTAAAAGTCAAGTCCTTTGTAGCAGTTCTCATGGTAGAACTGAATCGGTGTTTGCTGAGTAAAACCTTTGTGTAACCTAGTTCTCAAAGCATGCAGCATAAACCTTAGCACCTTGGCATGATCTCTTCTTGCAGAGGTTTTAATGTGCAGAAATAAAATATGCAAATAGAAACTGCGATGAGGGGAGTGGGAGAAAGCAGCTTACATGATGTTATTTAGTCTTCAGTGTTTACTTTGGTCATTTTGCTGTATCTTCTTAAGCCTTAAACTCATCCATCAGTACAGTAACAAAAACATCCTCCACTCCAAGCCAAGCCTCTCCTATCTACTGCAAGTGGAGGATTTTACCCCCCAAAAGAGAGGCCAACCAATGACCCCAAAAGTGTAGTTGGCTGCTCTCAATTATACTTGAAAAGAGCTGGGGGATTCCAATGATGGATGATGGTATACAAATCCCAAGTAGCTTTGTTTAGTGTGTTTTGTGATATGATACAGGAGAGATAATTCTTACCCAGTGTCTTTTAAAGGAAATCCCGAGGGTGAATCAATTACCTTTCTTTTCTGAATCAATAGAGATGGGATGTATTGCAGTTACTTTATGCTTTAGTGAGTGCTCAAGCACAAAGGATGGCTGTTGATGATATAACCGCGACAAAGAATGCTGTGCCATTTCTCCCCTCTCCCCCCCTCCTTCTTCTTTTAAGGACACTACAATCCCTTTAGTTCACACACTTCATCATTCCTAGTCACAGTCTTTTCTCAACAAAGATTTAAGAGCAGGAGGAAGAAGTAAGCTCTCAAAATGTACAAAGTACCACACCAAACACAGCTTGTAGTCCTAATGACAGCACTTCCCCTTCCTGAAACTCTCCAAACGTTCTTTTGCTTCCAGAATGTTCAGATTTAGGAGACAGAGTAAGGGAAGTTGGTTATGACCTGGCTCTGTGATGCTATCTAATATTAAATCAAGTAGTGAAGTCCCAGTCAAGAATAAAAAGATACATTTCCTATGTTTCTGATTTTGAAGCAAATACTTTTATGGATTTTGGAAGATGTTTTTTGTGTATCCCACCAGGATGTGGGATGTGCAAGAAAAGGTAAAATACTGCTATATGTGAGACCTGGTATTTTAAAATTATGTCTCGTAACTTACTGCCTGTATGGACTCCATCATCATACTCTGAAAGGAGCTTTAATATGTGTTGTTATTACGCTGATGTAGCAAGACTTCATTATAAGAGCTTCCTGAGTGCAACCCTTAGAGCAGTATGTGGTTGAAGTTTTCATGAAGGATACCTTAAAACAATTGGGGTAGCTTTTTCTTTCCAGAGATCCAAATATATCTGAGAAGACTGTACAGGTCACCCTACTTATCTGTATTGTCAGACTGATATCTAAAGGATATGAGGAGACAGGAAAGTGGAAAGTAGATGAAAAAGGAAGGCTTCTCAAGCTCCTGCCTTTCTTGCCTGATAGTAATGTCCCAGGAGGGCCAAGGCAGTCTGAGGCAATAGAGAGATGAATTGGACTTTTCTCTCTACTTCCCCTGATCAGGATCTGCTTTTGTTTTTAGAAGCTGAGAGGAGGCTTAAGACACTTAAAAAAAGATGGTGAGGAGTCTGACAACATACTGGCTCTGCTGGCTACTGCTTCTCAAAAGTAGGAAGGCCATCTCTTAATACAGAAATGAATTTACTTTTAAGAGAGCTCTGTTCTGTTGCAGACATTTCTTTCTGTTTTGTGGCTTGCATAGCAACAAATTGAGAGGGAAAAGAAAGAGTTAAAAAAGAGGAAAATTTAAAAATACTTAGTGAGAAAGAAGGAAAACTGTAAAAACAGATGAGGACAGGTTAGAAGTGTGGGCAGGAGAGATTGATATAATTTTGTCTTCATTTCTCTACAGTAGTTTGCATTGTACCACCTGAAAACTCAGCCGAAGTGATGTTTAAAAGTGTGAAAACAGAGGAGTTCCAGAGGACACCATGCAGAAGTGATACTCACCTTATGGAAGGGTGATTGAGAGAGGGAAGACTGAAGATTTTGATTCTGACCTCCTGCCAGAAGTGAGATGATCACAGACACTAGCTAGGTCAGCCATGATTTGGTCAAGCCAAGCCTTGAAATCCTCTGAGGAGAAAAACTTGACAGCCTCTCTTGTAATATGTGCTGCATTCTCAAATGACCAGCCTGAACCTTCCTGCCTGGGTTTGTGGCTGCTGCCCATGTTGTGTTGTCTGTAAGTAGCAGGGAGAATTTGGCTGTTATCTTTGTGTTAAATTTTTACAGTAATTGTAGCTACCACTAGATCCACTCTTAGTTTCCAGATGAACAATTTCAGCTCCCTCGGGCTTTCCATGCAGATCTGTTTTGTAGGTCATTGACCCATCTTGATAGCAGTTGTTTGGACTTTGACAGCTTGCAAGCATCACTCCTGAATGGGGAGGTCCTAAAGCAATCATGGTATTCCAGGTGGAGCCTCACCAGTGCCAAGCAGAGGGAAGTAGTTATACTCTGAACTCCTTATGTAGCCCACATTGTGATTTCCCTTACTTGTGGTGTGTGTCCACTGTTGGTTTCTATTCAATTTGCTGCCCACGAAAACCTTCAGGTCTTTTTCAGCAAAGCTACTGTTCACTCAGATGATTCCCAGCTTGGCTCACACGTGAGATTAGTCTGTGGCAGCTGTTACACTTTGCATTTCTCTTCCTTCAGGATCATGAGGTTTCTGTTGACTCTCTCTTCCAAGCTTATCAAAGCCCCTCTGGATGGAAGCTCTGCTCTTTTTCATTGACCTGTCCCCTTAATTCCATACCATCCACTTGTTTGCTGAGGATGCAGGTCTGAACATCAGTTTTATGCAGAGATCTTTAATGAGAAGGGCATTAGAAATGTCCAAGCTTGCAGTTTAAAATGGATTCAAGAAATGCCAATGAAGTTTTGTCTGGGAGCCAGAGAGGTAATATTCCCTCTGTGCAAAGAGCTTTTTTCTGTCTCGAAATGGAGCATTCATCTACAGGTAGTTCAATAATATGAACAGGTTAACAAATTAGGTGGGATTCAGGGAAAGAAAGATGATTGTGTCTGAAAGTGAATTTTCTGGGTGAATAACAAAATAGTTTTGATATATTTCATTTTGACTGAAGACCAGTCGGCTTAAAAGGGGCAACTACCAGCAAACATGTTTCAAGGATATTTAAGGTGGAAGGAGGACTTTTTATAGAAGTTATGCACACGATAACTACCACGAGGGATGTAAATAAACTCTGTCTCTGAAAACTGGATCCTAGAACTGCTGCAGGATGCTGAGCAGACTAACAACAGATAGGGCTGCACCACAGGGGTATTTTGTGAGTTTGGGATGAGCTGTATTCCAGTGCCAGTGCAAGCTTCTGAACCCTTGAAGATCACCTCAGGTAGAGATTATATCTGTTCTTTACCCCCATGCAATTTCACACAGAATCACAGAAACACTCAGGTTGGAAAAGCCCCTCAGGATCATCAAGTCCAACTGATATCCCTGCTTTACAAGGTTCATCCTAAACCATGTCCCCAAGCACTGCATGCGAATGATCTGTAAACACATCCAGGGTTGGTGACTCAACCACCTCCCTGGGCAGCCCATTCCAATGCCTGACCACTCTTGCTGTGAAAAAAACTTTCCTAATGTCCAGTCTAAACCTACCCAGTTGCAGCTTGAGGCCATTCTCTCTTGTTCTGTCGCTAATTACCTCTGAGAAGAGACCAGCAGCAGCCTCTCCACAATGTCCTTTCAGGTAGTCGTAGACAGAGGAGATGGAAAGAGCACTGCATTTCTCTTTTCTGCTGGGAGGAATCCCTTTAGAGAGGGGATTCTGCCACCTTTCTTTTATGTTGTTTTCCACTGAGTTATTCCCCTTGGTTTCTCCTTGTGTTCTTGGAGGAGCAAGAAGCAGCTTTTGTACCTTCAGGGTGTAAAATCTGGCTCTGTTGAGGTGAATAGGAATCTTTCTTTGACTTGAAGGCAATGAGAATTTCACCCTTAGATTCTGCTTAGGAAAACCAGAGGATTTAGTTTGAAGCCTTGCAAGATCATACATAAAAGAACATTGACCTCAGCGCCACGCACAGAATTATTTCCGAGTAGAAATGCACAACATTTTGTAGAGTCATATTAGTTACAAGGCCTCTTCAGTGAGAGAAAATATTACATATGATGAAGAGAAATAAGAATTACAGCTTGAACTACTGAAAACCTCTTTTTGACACTGTCTCTTTAATTAGAAAAAATGAGCCTAACCAAGATGTATCTCATCATTGATTTTTCTAATAAGCTTTTAAAGCAAACACACGTGGTGTCACCGTGCTTTTTTATAACATACACTGCTAGCCATTTATTCTGTCATATAACAGTTCACCAGCAGACATATTTTATTATTTTTTCTGTGTAATAAAAAAAGATAAAATCAATACCTATTATATGGCTTACCTTCAAGGTTAAAAAGTACTAAATCTCAATGCTAACATCTCTCCTTGTATGCATTAATTTAAGAGCAATATAAATTCAATACAAATACATTTTCTAGCTATATGATTAAAATTAGGTGCCAACCATAACAAAGAGTTTGGACATAGAGGGACATAGATCTGTTGGAAAAAGTCTAGAGGAGGGCCACAATGATGATCCAGGGGCTGGAACACCTCTGCTATGAGAATAGGCTGAGGGAACTGGGATTGTTCACCCTGGAGAAGAGTAGTCTGAGGGGGACCTTATAACTACATTCCAGTACCTGAAGGGATCATACAGGAAGACTGTAGAGGGACTTTTTACAACAGTGTCCACCAATAGGGCAAGAGGAAATGGATTGAAATTGAAGGAGAATGGGTTTAGTTTGGATCTTAGTGAAGAAATTCTTCACTACAAGGATGTCAAGAGTCTGGAATTGTCCAGAGAGGTTGTGGATGTCCCCTCTGTGGTGATGCTCATGGCTGAGTTGGATAGGGCCTTGAATAACCTGGTCTAGTTGAGAGATGTCCCTGGACAAGGTGGGGAGGTTGCATTAGATGATCTCTGAGGTCTCTACCAACCTAGGCCAGTCTATGATTCTGTAACATTGGAAAACCACCATCAAGGTTCTGATGCTGACCAGTGTGTTCACGGAGGTGGTTAAAATTTGCAGGGAATCTAACTATGAGAACCTAAGAAAGCTGGTAGCTGGGTCATAGAGGTTTGCTCCAGCACAGAGGTGCTGTGGTTTCACATATTTGGGTGTCATTTGTGATCCAACAAAAATTCATCTGGTCTGACAGTTGCCTGCCAATTAAATGGCTTTATAAGGTCACTAGAAAAATGGAGTAATTTTCCTTGGCTCTGTTGTTGGCAGTCATTTAACAACAATTACAGAGTACAACTGATTTAATGATGAGAAGCATCAGAACTGAGAAAGTGAAAATGGAAGTGTCAAAGGCATCAGAAGACTTGTCTTTATTAGGTTGTATCTGAGTTACTTGAGTGCCTAAGTGGGAAGCTGTGTGATAATGTTGCAGCCTGTTACTGTACACTTCACCAGTGCTTCAAGACAACATCAAAAAAAGAATCTCCAACATTTATCTCTGCTTATTATGAGTTAGTTCAAGATCTAATGTGGTTGCAGCAGCAAATTAAGAAGGACACACTATTTCTATTTTACTAAGCAACTAAAGCCTTTGGATTTCTGATGCAATGATGAATTTGTGGCAGATGTGAAGTCAAGTGGTGTATAATATGCACAGTGTGCTCCTAATACGTAGTTTCTTCAGTGTTAAAGTCTTTTCTATTCATTACTTCTTTTTCACCACTCAGCAATTAATTGTGTGTTGAGATACTTATGAATATGCAATTACTGTTCCCTGCCTGTGAGCGGTCTTCTCCTGTATGCACGGCAAACAGTTGCATAGAGTTAACTAAGCAGTAGCTGAAACTCCCTGCTTATAATGACATCCTTAACATGCAAAATGCAGATGATGCTAGAAATGCTAATGAACAGATTCATATTTATGGGGCAGAATTCTGCCCTTGGGTTATAAGTGCTAGTGGGTAGGATGTTTACCTGGGTGCCAACCCTGTGAAGAACATCACCCCTTGTGTTGTGATGCTTATGTTGAATGAAATAAACTTCCACTGCTGAAGACAACAAGAAACAGCTAACACTGAATACCTCTTATTCTAAGAGTCTTCTGTTCTAGTTTGCATCTGGATAATCTGGAGCATAAAATTATTATGTGTGGGGTTTGTTTGTTTGTTTTTTTACCATTTGGGTTTAGAGCTTCTCTCAGCAGCTTCACATAACAGCTTACACCTGGAAACATCCTCAGTTTACTTTCAGTAAGAGCATGAAAAGTTCTTTAATGGGCTTACTTGTGTGTCTTGTTAAAACTTCACACTCTTCCGAGCTGACTTGCAGAACTCCCAAGAGCAGAACAGCTCACGTTTTCTGAGGCGTTTATCAGCTGAAACACATCTGAGAAGTGTGGCTGGACATTAGTTGGCAAGATGAGTTCACTGCTGTTGCAGCCTTTTTCATTTTCCTGGACACTGCAGGACTCCCTGTTGTGACAGGTATGAAAATCTCTTTGGGAATCTCCAGACCAGTTATCAAATTGTCGCCAATTTCTTCATTTCTTCAGATTATTCAGCAGGAACTGGATTTCTTTCCAGTGGCGAAATTTGAAAGAAAATTTTTGTGGACTACTTCATGTTTGCTCCATTGCTTGGTTTTGGGTTGGTTTTGTTTGGTTGGTTTGTTTTGAAGGCAGTAACTGTTCATTTTGAAGGCAGTAACTGTTCAGTGAACCACATAATGCGTCATAGGCATGTTCTTTTATTGTGCATTATACATTTACTGGCCTTTGTATTTAGATGAATGTCTTCCAGATAAAACTTAGCTTTGTTTGGCCTTGGTTTAAAGCATCTTGAGAGAATTCAGCTTGCTTCTTGCAAAAACTAGCAGTGGATGCTAACAATAAAATATAATTTATAAAGAAATCCAGGGATTGAGGGTGGGTTATTCCTGACAATTTGGTGTGAAAATAAAAGGCTAGCTGGTAGATTAATGTCTTACATGGGAAGTGTAAGTTGAGGAGGCATTTCACTGGCAAACTCTAAGCTTCTGGATACAGAGGATTATAAGGGAAATGCTCAGGCAACCTTAGCAGCATTACAAACAGCAATGCCACAATGAACAGAGCAGCCTCGTTGCAGCGATCTAAAGCCACTGCTGTTTTCTTTAAGGCAAACATTGTTTTTATGCCCTACAGATAAATCCCATTTTAAGCTTTGATCAAAGCAAATACACTCACTTTGAGGCTTTGGGCAGATGTAAATTGCTTTGTTATACACATGCATTTGCATACATTTGCAAGGAGACAGGGTCTACATGTAATGGTGCCTTTTATTTTTGATGGAGTGCTGAAATTCGAATAACCAGTGGGTTTATGACACTGAGAAGGCAAAAGTTTTCTGCAGAGGAAAGAAATAACTCAAGTGAAGGAATGCAGAAGTGTACAGAAAGCTCCTTCATTGCCAGAGCTGAGAGAAAAGGCTGTGCAGGGCCAAACATCAAGAGCTGTTTTATTGTATTTATTTTGCTGTTCTGTGTGGTGAAAAAAACTAAATTAAATAGTTCCTAGAGAGAGACCTTGTTTGGCCACTTCTGGACTGACTGTGCCAATAGTGTATCAAAGATGCACATTGTGAATTACTTAGTATCTGTCTTTTTTTTTTTCTTTTAGACTTCCATTTGTTTTCTTACATATTTCTCTGCTTAGTTTCCTGGATTAAATTGGATTAACTTCCTCTCTCTCCCAATTAATGCTGTTAACAGTAATAACAACCATAATGTGTGAACATCTGGCATTTTAGTACAGAATAAGCTTTTAGAAATACCAGATATGAAGCCATTGAAATCTGGCTCTGTAGTGATTTTCTCAGCATTTTGTGGCTTAGACAATGAATTATTCTTTCCTCTCTGGTTTCCTTTCATTATCAAGGTTTGTTAATTCTTTAGATGCCAGGGTTAGATAATTAAATACCCCTTTGTAATTACCGTGGTGCCTCTGGGTTTGAGACCTCTAGCTCATTAGGCAGTATGCTGTCCTTCTCAGATACTGGAGTGAAATACTTTCATACTCATCAAAGATCTCTGTGGCAAATTAAGGTCATGGCTGTCTCTTTGACAGGCTGAAGGCTAAGGTTTGGGTTTATTTTTACTTTATTTTATTGCCACTAGTTTTGTTCATATCAGAAACAGCTTTTTTAATCCAAATATTGAATAGCCAGTTCTTCAAAACTCTTTTAGTTGCCCTTAAAATTACCAATGAATCCTTTGCTAGAGTGAGGAGAGATTTTTGCAGGGCTGCCTGCACTTTCATGCACTGTAAGGTGAGGATTGGCCTTACAACATCTTTTATTTCTGCCTTGTTGCAGCTCTTGACTGTTTTATTGTGGCTGAAGAAAGAATTGGAGCAATTTCCAATTATTCCTCCTTGCAGCTTTGAGAGGGAGCTAAGTGTCAACCATGAGTGAGAGGTATGAAACTCAGTGCTGGGGTTGCCCTTCGCTCCCCTGTGTGTCCCAGATATTTGTATTGCCTCTTTGTTGTCTAGTTAGATGCCTTTCCATGCCCATCTTCACTTTGTTCAAACACTTCTTGTGAATGTGATGAAGCTGGATTTGCCAGTGAGGGTTTGAACTACAAAGTATGAACTCCCGGTGTAGTTCTTCACTGCACTTTTGTTCAGTAAAATTTTGTATGGATTCAGTAAAATGAATCCTTCACTGTTACAGAAGGATGGTAAAAAGAGTCTGAATGCTAAATTTAGGCAAATGATGCAGCATTGCTTGCTTAATGGAAAACAGGCAAATGGAGCCAGTGAACTCTAACATGAAAACCTGGTGAAACACTAGGGAATGGAAGATGGATATGGCTGATTTAGGAGGTAAACCTATTTTAAATCTGGATAGGAGAAAAAAGAATAAGGTGGTAGGGGTGCAGGTGCAGCAGATGAAATGGGTTAATTGTTTGTCCCCATCCTCACTTATGGCACATTGTTTCCTCTGCAATGCCTGGAAAGAATCAGGAAGGTAGATGGGGAGGGGAGTGCATCAGGCATTGAGAGAAAAACCTGGGTTGAAGCTTTCTTAAAAACCCTGTGGAGACATAGTTAATTTTTGTGTGAAGCAGAAGCCAGTTTATGAGCAGCAGAATGCACTCGGAAGGGAGCCCCAAGATGTTTTTCCCCCACTGGAAAATTAATAGGGAGTAGCAGGCTGCTCTTCTGCTGGCTCCAGGCAAGCGATGGGAGGAAGGGCGTCCCAAAGCCTGCCGTCAGAAGCCTACCAGCACGTAGCGGGGGAAGGGTGTCACCACCGATCTGCCAGATGGAGCATGTTAAAGGGCAGCCTGCTGAGCAGGGAAGGCAACAAGCTTGAAAAGCCAAGCACATCGATGAGTGCAGCATCTCCCCTCGGATAAAATGGAGCTGCAGACAGTGCTTGCAACTGCATCACACTGATGCGTAGAGGCAGAGCCGAGGGTGCAGGTAAAGCTTTGATTTATTGGGTTGTAGTAGGCAACAACTGGATATGGCTGTGGATTGAACCAAAAGGCCAGCTCCCCAGCTTCAGGACTGTGCATGAGTCTGTGCTTGGAGCCTGGCCGGTTGAGCTGACAGTAGAATTCCCATCAAGAAATGCAGAGCTCAGACTGGAGTTATTACTTTGTAGGAGAGATGCCCTACGGGGCAAAGCTCCCCAGCACTCTGGAATGAGGGCTACAGAGCTTGAGAAGTGTCCGAAGAACAAAGGAAGTGCTGCTGGGTGAAGCTATACCCAATGAAAAGCATTACACTCACTTGGTCTTTTTGTGCCTCCATGATTTTTTTTTTTTTTTTTTTAAACTACCTGTGACTCCAGTAATAGGCACCAGATTAAAAGGAAAGCAGCATAGCTCTATTTCAAGTGTGCTGTGCCTCATATGGTCATGTCTGATGCTGGGCATGATCTGTGAACTTTTGTTTCCAAGAACTTTAACTCCACAGGTACCACCGCTTTTGCTGATGTGGAAGTTGAAGGCCATAAATACCACTGTAATTTGCAAAATTTTCAGTTTTATGGTGCTCTAGTGCACAGAGCTATGAAGTAGAGTTTCATAAATCTTCTCTTCTAATCTCATGTGATGGTTTCTTTTTAAATCTTACCCTGCCAGCAATTTTCCACTTTGCCGGACAAATGAATTCACACAGGCAGAACATCCATGGCAGTTGAAAGGTTAATGGAAGGAAAATGTAGTGACATCAAAGTAAGTTTTATTAAGTGAAGCTTTGATTTGCTCCATTACTGGCTTTTCTGTATGAACAAACTTAAATTCTATGTGAAGCACATGAGCAGAGACTATTCATGAGGAGAAAGCATGGGGGTAGAGCAGAGAACATGAATTTATTGTTTTTCTATAGTTCCTTCTAGATGAAGGTCACAATGAATGCATTACACTTCAAGTGTCTCTGCTCTTATATGTGTGTTAAATATTACCAGTTTCTTACTATAAATAAGAGACTGAAGCAGAGAGTTGCATATTTAAAGATAAGAATAAATGTCTGAGGCAGCCCTAGGAGAAGATGTTGGATATTTTGGTTTCCAGTTTTGGCCCTTCCCTCCATGAGAATTTTTTCTCTCTAAGGCAGACACTGGGCAGAGCACTCTGTCAGCACTAAACAGCTAAATAATAATCATCCAACAGATTCATGGTTGCACCTGACACACCAAATTTATTTGAGCAAACTTCTGCTGCTGGCAAATACCGATTCCACCTCTGCCTGCCAATTATGGGATAACTACCTTTTGTGAAGGAGAGAAAAGCCTATTGTTTTAAGGACTTTTCAGAAAATTATACACCTGAAAGAGGTCACTTTCCAGTATGCTTGAACAATTTCAGTTGTCTTCAAACCTCCACACATAAAAAAGGAAAAAAAAAAAAAATCCTGTAATTTTCTAAATTGCAAAAAGAATTCTCTCTCTCTCTCTCTCTCTCTCTCGCGTGCTCATTCCACCTGAGTTAGCTGCTGCGTTACTAGTGCTACAGGAGTTGAAGGTTGGGAAATGGAGAGGTAGGTTTCAGTTTTTGGTGAAGCTGTGCAGTTTCCTCTTCATGTAGTGTGGGGCTTTGTCTTGGACAGCTCTGATGGGTTTGTTGGAGAAAGAAAGATGAAGAGCAGAGGAAAGACAAAGACCAGTAAGGATTTCTAGATGTTGGGAGGGTGACCCTCTTTCTCAGGCACTGAAGACTTGGTGGTGACTGAAAAACTCTGCCCGTGCTACAAATATAGATTTGGTCTGTGTTTCTGAAGAAATGCATGTGACCTTTTTGTCAGCAGATTTATTGAGGGGTTAAATCTTGCCTTTTGGACATAGAATAGTATGAAAATAGATAAATCATTATTGGCATGTACAGTATTCAACAAAAAACATTAGCAGTGTTATCCATGAGTTTTTTAGTTAACAGTAGATAGCACAGCCAGTCCCAACCCAGAGGAAATAGTAGTGCATGTTATTTTTTACACTGTTTTGAGAGGAAGAAACCCAAGTGTCTATTACCATAGAATCCTAGAATGACTTAGGTTGGAAGGGACCTCAGAGGTCATCTATGCAACCTCCCCACTGTGGGCAGGGACACCTCTCCACTAGACTTGGCTGCTCAATGCTTTATCCAACCTGGCCTTCAAGACCCCCGGGGAGGAGGTATCCACAACCTCCCATGGCAGCTTAGTCCTTAGTCTCACCACCTTTGTACTGAAGAACTTCTTCCTAAGATCCAGTCTAAACCTACTCTCCCTCAGCTTCAAACCATTCCCCTGTGTCCTATTGCTAGAAACCCTTCTGAAAAGTCCCTCTGCAGCCTTCCTGTAGGATCTCTTCAGCTATTGGAAGGCAGCTCTAAGGTTCCCCTGGAATCTTCTCTTCTCCAGGCTGAATAACCCCAGCTCCCTCAGCCTATCCTCATGGCAGAGGTGCTGTAGCTCTTGGCTCATTTTTATGACCCTCCTCTGGACTCTAATAGCTCTGTGCCCTTTCTATGCTGGGGACACCAAAATTGAATGGAGACAGCAAAACTGGATGTAGTCATAGTATGGAGTACTTCAGTGATGTAGTTCCTTGTAATTGCAGATGCTCCTTTATTGGTCAGATGCCTTTCACTCTCTGTGTTCTGGCAGCTTCCACTGCAGATCAGATGTATAACTTGGGATGTATGGGATTTATACCCATAGTTATGTGGAAATCCACTGTGTGAAATGAAGATGAGTATGGCTGATCTCATGTGAGGGATTATATTCCACTTTAATCACAGCAGTACTATTAAAAAATGGTGATGCAGGGAAGAAAAAACAAAGACAAAATGAAAAAGAAGGAAAAATAAATGAGGCAAACCCACAAGGATCTGAAATCCCATTGAAAGTCAGGAAAGCTTTAGCAGAGGAGTTATTTATATCCTTTTGTAAATGTCCACTTTTTCTGGGTGCAAAGCACTGATTCTCAGTGAAAGGCTGGCTGAACTCAGTCTTCAGGAGGAGGATGGGAAGAAAATAACAAGACCACTGGGGAAAGACACAAGGCAATGAGAATTGTCTCAGGCAAAGTAGAGTGGTGGTTAAAGAGGCATGAAAAAAAGAGGTGTGAGCAGGGTTAGGGGCAGAGGAGGGAGAGAAGAAACAGGAGGGTTTATGGGGAAAGTTAGAGCTGTCATGCACTTGGGAATGCTGGCTGGGGAGGAGAATCCTGGCTGCCTTTTCCAGCAGTGGGGTCTCAGTTATACTGCTCACGTGGTTGTATTTCACATCACTTCAAACAGAAGGATTTTAAGGTGGCTGGTATTTGCAGTTTCTAAAGCTGTCTTGTCCACCACTTGCAGTATTGCAAGTGAAAGGCAGCCTGGTGAGTCCTGCTGGGCAGGGGTGTTTGGCTGCACAGCTCTGGTTGTGGCACAATGCCATGTACGTGCCAAGGCATCTTTGAACTGAAGGTCCTGGGGTTGGCAGCTTCATCAGTCAGGGCTTTGCAGGACCAGCACTACTTGGCTTCTGCTGTACTGTTCACTTACAGTTATGTGGTGTTTTCATGTGGAGGAAAGTGGAATGGGGGAGAAGGTAGAATTGAAGGTTGGCAAGATATATATGAATAGGCAAGAGTTGTGTGCTAGTCTGTTATTTATTTTAAAAAATACTTCATGTATATATGTATATATTTGTTTTTAATCATTCATAGCAAAGAATTCAGCTATGATTTTATTCTTCCCTTGAACCTCCTCCTTCCCCCTGCCATCACTGAATTTCATTTTCCTGTATCCAATGAATTGTTTTAAGGCTGCTGAGAGTTTCGTGGTCAAAATGGAAATGAGTCCAAAAAACCCACAGTATAATTAAGAATTCTGCAATTTTACATGTCACTTCCCTTATGATAATTGGCCTGCAACATGAAATATTTAAAACCACAATCAAACTCTGTCTGTATACATGAGGCTGTGTTTGTGCATCTGTATGTTAGCACTGCACGACGTATTAGTTGCTTGCTACTAATTAGTTGCTAGCTACTCACAGCATCTGTAGCTCAGATCCCGTGGGGCTCTAAGGAATGTGACCTTATTTTAATGCATTTCTGTGCTTTGAGAATCCTCCATTGTATCTGGTACTAGGATGTGGTTTCTTGCTTTAATAACGACAATGCTTAGCACTCTTTTTAAGTTTAGATCGCAAGGACATCTACAAAAGTAGACAAACATCTCTGGTATGAAATCACACCTCCTGCTTTAGAGCTGGCCACCTAAAACCAGAGCAGGTGATCCATTATTGGGTGGTGCTGGTGCAGAGATTGCCAAAGATGGGGCTGTGCCCTGGGTCCCAACTGTGCAGCTACAGTGGCTTCCTGTGACTCCTCTTGTTCCTCCAGATCCTTCTCCATGTGCCACCTGGGAGGAGTGTCTGCACCAAAGTGAATGGACTGCTTGAGTATGGGAGTCCTGTGCTCCACTGGAAAACACCATGGGAAAGATGCTAATGGGAGAACATCCATTTATATGCAGTGGTGCCTTGTGACAGAGGTTGTGGCATCTCTCCAGACAAGTAAAGACAAGAGAAAATGGCTCCGCTTCTGAACAAATGTCAATTATTTCTAGGAGTGTCTGACTACATCATGTGAGATATTGGGAATTTGCTCTGCTTTTCCTGATGTACTTTGGTCTACAAGACTGCAGAGAAGTTTGAGCTCACTGGGGCAGGTTTATTTCCACCATAAAGAATGATGTTGATGTGTGTAAGACCCAAGGAAGCTTGATTGAAAAGGTTTGTTTGACTTTGTCTAGAATTTGGGATAATGCTTGGTGCATAGTTCTTAATGACGGTGAAGTTTGCCAGATCAGTACTTAGCTTGTGTTTTTGTGAGAAACGTGTTTGTCTTTAGTAGATGATGCAAGATTTTTCTTTTCTTATTCAGCACTAGAGCCACATTAAAGTTGGAGCTTGTTCAGTGGCTATTTTTCTCTTGAAAAGGCCATACTATACGATTCAGTATTCTGGGATCTTGCCACTTGTGTTCATTAAAGATCTCATGGTACTTCTGGCAGGAGCTATGTGTCTGGACTTCATGTCCTGGCTTGTGCTCTGTTTTGCACTGGCCAAAATCCAGTATGAGTAGTTATATTCTGCATGCCTTCATTCCCCCTGTAATTTCAATTAGAGTTAGCATTGTTCTTTGTGCCTGATCCTGGAATGTTGTGTGGTGTTGCTGCGAGATTAAACTGTTGTGACATTCCATCCCAGAGGCAGGTAGGTAAAATGGTTTTGGCTTCCCATTTGGTAAAGCATTTCCTTGGATTAAATGGGCAAAGTGAGTGCAAAAGATTATTGCTGTTTACTTGAGAGATACTGCTGGCAAGATTTGCTGCTTCTTTGGTAGTCTTTTTTCAATATGAAAGCAAGAAGTGTTTGGAACCCAAGACATGATGAAGAAAGTATAATTAGGCTTGTTGCTCAAGGTGTTCTAAAGGTTTTAAACCAAATTAAGATAATGTACCTTAATTGCATTTGCATAATGGACATAATTGAAATCAGGTCCCTTATTTTAAAGTCGGTGACTTCCTCAGCAGTGTGTGTGAGAGACAACTTTCTACCTGTGGCAAAAAGGAAAATTGAAGCTAAATCTGCATGGAGTTTAGTATGTGAGCAGAGTTCAAATGAAGATGTAGTTGTGCTTAGTGTAGAGGGAGGCAGCCATCCTTATTCAAAATGGTCACATGTTCACATTTGGGATTTACCAAGTCCTTGATCTTTGAGATACTGAATGAGCTCATTCCATCCGACTGCACACTCAAATCAAGCCTGAATTGCAGAAGATAAGACCTGCTGCAGAGTGCATACATGTGGGTTTTTTTTTCCACCCCACTATTTACCTGGCCCCAAGATGTCACACCTAAGCTGGATTAAAAAAAGCTTTGGTGACTAAGAAGCATAAATAATATTACAACAGTCTCCTGGAGTAAGGGAAATTGCTGAACAAGGGCAGATCACATGTATGTTAGTTCCTGAGCGGGGAGCTCACCCCGGGGAGCTGAGAGTGCCTACAACTTACCTTAATGTCCTGTCCCATAGCAGCAGAATTGGCATGCTGCTTTTTAAGCCTACAACTCATTCCTGCAAGTAATGGAGATCCTCAGGGGAAAAAAAACAATCTTCCTTGCTCCAGAAATTGTCCTTGGTATCAGATGTCAGTAGCTCTCCCTCAAGCAATCTCAGCAAGGCTGAGACAATCGACAACCATGCATGGGCACATTAAGAGACTATGGAAAACACTGTTAACTAAATGAAAATGTGTGGATGCTGGGTGCTACTTCAGAGGAGAAGGTTATCTTCCTAGGTCTCTTGAAACCGTGGCTTTTGGGGTTAGTAAGAAACTTTAAGAGCAGTGTTTTGTGTGATATATTTCTCCTGCCTCTTTTATCATTTCACAAGGTCTGTAAAATGCTCCCGAGCTGCAGTTTCTCAGTTTTAAATAATTCAGGTTTGAAACCAGTGGTCCTTACTAAGGTACAGCTCTTAATTGTAGTAGGTTTTTTGCTTGAATGGTTTAGTCTTGACTCTGAAATAAAAACCTCGGACACTTGATAGGAAACAAACTTCTTTTTAATAATAAAAAAACCCACCAAACCAACAACAAGCAAAAAAACCCAGAACAGTTTGGATACTAGTAATAAAGATTATTTTAGTAAACAAACAAATGTCCTTCCAACAAGGGCAAAATCACAAGAGCTTGTTTAGCACTCAGATGTGTCTGTTCCTTCAAATGTGTAGTGTGTTTTGAAGATGATCAGGAGGCATAGCTATTGTGCTGGTTTTCAGACTGTGCTTACCTGCAGAAAGAAGGTCCTATTCTGGTCCAGCCTATAGATGTTATCTTAATTTGAAGAGGAGCAAAAGCATTTTGAATGAGGAGGGTTTGGGTTTGTTCTTCCTTTGGATTTTTGGTCTAGGCCAAAGAGCCTTTTTTGAGTATGGTCTTTTTTAAATGGTATTGCTTATTACTGCAGTTGCACTAGATGTGGCCAAAGCGCGTTACCCCACGGGAGATTAACATAAAGCATCATCTCTTCTAATGGACAGTTGTGACAACTTTATCTTCAGAGGTGACTTACCTAGAGGACATGCTGTGATTTGCTGTTTGGTAAGTAGTCTGCAGTATTGATCCTTAAAACATCTACATGTTTCTTTAAGAAAAAAACTGTTACTGGAGCTGAGACTACAGCTGTAAAATGCAAGAGTTCTTTTGGGGTAATGGGGTAATTCAGAAGGTACTGGGCACACTCAGGGTCAAGCCCTTAAGTGGAAAATAGTACATGATAGTGAATCTTGTTCAGAAGGCATCTTAAAAGAACCCACAAGGCCACAATAATGATCAGGGGGCTGGAATACTTCTGCTGTGAGGACAGGCTGAGGAAGCTGGGGTTGTTCAGCCTGGAAAAGAGAAGGCTGTGGGGTGACTTTCAAGCAGCCTTCCAGTACCTGAAGGGAGTTGCAAGAAGGCTGCAGAGGGACTGTTTGTGAAGGCCTGCAGTAATAAAATGTGGGGCAATGGTTTGAAATGAGAGAAGATTAGATATAGGTTGGATGTTAGGAACAAGTTCTGCACCATAAGGGTGGTGGAACACTGGAATAGGTTGCCCAAGGAGGTAGTTGAGGCCCCATCTCTGGAGATATTCAAGATCAGGCTCAACAATGCTCTGAGCAACCTGGTGTAGTGGAGGATGTCCATGCAGTGTGCATGGGATTTAGACTAATTGTTTCTGGTCTATATCTCATTTGCCTGTTTTTTGCCATCTGCTTTCTTTCTAAGTTTAGTGTAATTGTATTAGTTACTCATCAGACTTTGAAAGTTTTAAACACTGCCTTGGAAGCATGTGAAGAAAGTTGAAGTCATTGGTGTCATTTGGCTTTGAATTCCACAGCTTCTAAGTACACTATGTCAAAATAGCTGTTTTAAGAAAAAAACACAACTACCACCTTGAAAAGTAAATGGAGTTAATAATGGTATAGATAATAATCTAACTTCTCTATGCTGCAGATGTGAATTGTCAGAGGAAAAAGAAGATAAAGCGATGTATCATCAATAGGACTAGATCTTAGATGATTTTTTTCCCCCCCATAATTTGCATATTAATGAAAGACAATTATACTCTTAGACTTCATCGTAAGCTCATATGAATCACCTTCAAAACACTTTGTAGTACATGTATGGAAAGAAAACCTGTATAATTTTACTGATGCTTCATCTTGGCCTTGTCAGCCTGACCTTCAATCACTGCCAATTGTTCCATTCAAACCAATCAATGCAGACCATTATTAGTAACAATAATTGATGGCTTATGACAGGACAGTGTGATGTGATTCATTTAACAGTGCAAATGCACATGACTGCAGCTCTAGGTGCAAGGAAGTGGCCCAACAGCAGGAATACCTAAATCTCTTCTAGGGTCTTAGGCACCCGTTTCCAGAAACAAATGTACAAAAGGGGTAGGAAACTGGACGCCAGAGATGAGTGGGTGAGTTGTTGGAAAAACTGCATCTGAAACAGCAGAGAGCAGCAACAGCAACCTATGCACAAAGTGATATGTTGAGTTTCTGCTCCAGATTAAATTCAGGTCTGCTGCATGCCGTTAACTGCATGTTCCTACTGCTGCAATGCAACTGCTTTCATGGAGTACCTTGCTCTTCTTGAATCTGTACTCAAGCTTTGGGAGCTTCTCCATCCTTCAAAAGCAGAGCCCACATTTACACTGCCAGCTCCCTTTCTTCCAGCAGTGTAGTTGTCTTGCAGGAATACAGGTTTCCATCTTTGGACAATATCAGCTTGATTGTCATGATAATAAAGTTAATATTAAATTCCATCTCACTCTGCCTACTTCTAAATTTGGTAAAAATTGTTTTCACTCTCATACTTGCTTTGCCTTTGCCTAGTGCTTTGTGAGTCCTAAGAAGGAAGCACAAAGTTTTAGTGTCATTAACTGTTGTTCCTGGGGAGTGTGGAAAAGTGATTAATAGCCAGTGATAAGGAATGTGTCTGGACCAGAGAGGTGGCACAGTTCGGTGCGTGCAGAGCTTCTCTGGAGGTCAGGAGATCCAAGCTCTGGCCCTGGTGATGCCATAAATTTGCAATATTGTTGGATGCAGCTTGTCTTCTTGCTGTCCCTGCTTTCTTGGCTGTGGGGAATAACCTCTGTCAAGAGCTTTGAAGTCTTTGCTGACTGCGAGGGCTAATTATTGCATGGTAATTTAATGGCTCGTTCCAGTCATTCCAGCTAATAGATACCCATGTAAGAATTTGAGACAGTATGTCAGTTCTTTGTACTGATAGAAGAAAAACCTTGAGTTTTTCAGTGGCACTAGCAAACATGAGCTTAAAACAGGGTTGCCAGCTGCCACATGTTTTCCTAGTGACATCTCAAGTGAAAAATGAGTTTAAGGGATAAACATATTTTTCTTACAAACTGTTTTTCAGTTGCTACCTTAGCACACCTAATGCAGAATATATGAATTAGTAAAACTGTTTTCTAATCTTCCTTTACTTTTCCCTCCTCAGCATCTGATCCTCATCCCCATCACCCTTGTATGACTGTTTGCTGCAGGTGTTGTTTAAGGATCTCTCTCCTGCACAGTAATTTTGTGCAAAGCCAGGGCACATTTCCTGTGCTCTCGCTGTTAGCTGGGCTCTTCTCTGCTTTTCTACAAATGTTGCTTCATACCATTACCTCTCCTTTTACTCCTTGAAACGAAACAAAACAACCTCCCCTCCCCAAAGCCCCAGGTTTCACCAGCAGGTATCCTCCTCTATTCCCTTTTATTTGCCATGTTTCACTCCAATTACATGGTGAATGTGGTTTCCCTTTGAAGCTCCCTTGCTGTTTGGCTCTGTATTGACAATCCCCCATCGTTGTGTATCATCAGCAGATCTGACAAGTGCACAGCTGGCTTCTCCTCTCTAGTCTCTGCTGATTAGAAACAGAAGGGGACCTTACGGAACCTTCATCCTCTACTAACCTGCTCACCCACTCCTACAGCCTGTGTTCTCAGTATTTATTGTGGTAGTGGTCTCATTCATGGTTTATCATTTGACAGACTCATAGAATCGTAGAACATCAGGTTGCAAGGGACCTCAAGGATCTAGTCCAACCTTTCTTGGGTAAAGCAGTCAAATAGGTCGACGGGCTTTGGTTACTTCATCCCCAAAAATGTGGGGGGGAAGAAACATCCTTTCAGTGCTCTCTAGGACTCCAGCCCCAGTTTTGTCATCAGCCATCAGTTGGGTTATGCAAGAAAGTTTCCTCTTAGTTGAACATTTGTTGTCGGACATGATAACTCATTTCAATCCTTTGGTGTGCTATTAACTATGACTTGGAGGCTCTGCAAACACTAGGCTCTAGTGCTATGTGGTGGAGAGTTAGAGTGAGCAATGCAACCCAGAGTTAGAGAGGTGAATGTGCTCAAATTTGCTTTGGGAGAAATCAGACTGATCACAGCTCTGTGGGATCCTTGAGGAACGCTCTGTGGCCTTGTGAAGGTGCCTGCTTGAACCTTCCTCTGCTCAGCAGATTAACATTTAGCACAGACAGCAGAAATGCCTTTCTCTCTAAAGCAGCTCCCTCTCTCAGAGTGAGAGAATTTGTTAATTTTCTGTAGTGAGTTTTAGTTACTGTGCTGGAAGTGTCCACAAGGGGCCAGTCTGCTGATGACTTGGGGATGCAAAGACTCAACCACGGGGAGCTTGTACCAGAGCCTCCAAACTGGGCTCCTGTGTGGTTACAACCTTACAGCCGATAGCAGGATAAACATCTGCTGCTTTCCTGAGCTACACTGGCTGAGAGACAGCACTGTGAGAGGGTCACTGAGTTATTTTAACGCTGCTGATCTCCTCCACCATCTAGGCCTTTCCTTATTGTGTAGCTACTTTGAGATTTTAATTAATATTATGATTATACAGCAGACGCGCTTCTGTAGCGTCTGTTGCTGTGGCAGCTAGACACTTTAATTACAGAGATTAAAACACAAATCAAGGATAATACAGAGTTGTTATGATGGTAATTACTGGATTGGAGTATTTGTGGAAAACTGGCCACTTCAGCCACTGAGGTTAACATGCAGACATGTGCCACTGGGTCGCTTCTGGAGACCTGTGTCCAGGTGGCTGCTTGGGACAGGGAAGGGGGAGTGTGGAATGCACCTTCTTGCTCTCAACCTGCCTGCAGTTTTGGAACTGTTGGAAAAATTGATGCTTTTAGCTTAGGAGGTGACACATTTACTCATCGAAGCTCAAGACCCCAGTCTAGGGCTTCATTGTTTTAATCTGTTATGTATTTTAAAGTACCTTTTGTCTAATCCTAAACAAAGTGTTCTCTCATTTCTTACCAAAATGAAAACACTGGAGGAAGGATTTTTAGTATTTGCTGAAACCTTGAAAATTCATTTAGTATTTAAAAATTTGAAGTTATTAGTATAAGAACTTTTACTTTTCTAGCTTAAGATCTGTTTGAAGGGGATTGAAGCAGTTTCAAATGTTTAATACAAATTTAGGTATAGTCTAGTCTATCTCTATATGCATTTCTGATTTGAGAGGTGGGGAGATTGCTTGAAATAATTAATCTGGCTTTAAAATCACCAGGCTTGCAGATTCAGACCAGACTCAGACCAGAAAGGTTTCATAAGGCTTAAGAAGACTCATCAGCCTCAAAACAGGGTAAAAATCTTGCTCTTGAGTTATTTTTATTTTACAAAAAGAAATCTGTAGTTGAAGGATCTTCCTATATTGCTCTTGTCAGCCTGTGAATACCTTCTTTGCTGACATGTGAACGTATGGGCTCTTTCCACTAGATTTTCTGCTTGCTTGCTTGTGTGTTCACTCACTCTTTAAATAGTAGGAAAAGAGTATGATCCCCACTTAATTCTTGGCCCAGAGGTCTGTAACAAATCTGTTGTTATCTGGCAGTTTGTAGCTGTCAGTATGCCCATGCAGTGGTCACTGGGAAATGTAAATGGCTGCTCCTTTGAATGCAAAGGACCCCGATACTTTGTTCGTATGCTCCTTGATTTTGCCACTGTGCATCCTCCTGCATCACTGCCAAATCCCACTTGCCTCATGCTGTCACTCTGGCAGGGAGCTGAGAGTCATAATCATATTAGAAACATGGCAGGTTAAACTGGGGAAGGGAAAAATAAAAAGGGTCTCTCCAAAAGAATGTCTGACTGTTGAAAAATCTCCAAGTCGTCTGCTGCCAGCATTCAAGACGCTGGGGGATTGTCACCTGCAGTGCAGTAAAGGAAAGCATTTCTTTTTTGAAACAATACACCACCATATTCTTCCTTAATTAGACAGAAATAAGGGGCTACCAGCAGGAGCTAACCATAAACCTACAAAGAGTGACAAATAAACCAAACAGGAGCGATAGCGTATATGTGGCCATTTGCTGCTCATCTCTTTGGAGAGCTGTGGTGATGGTGTGTGGAGGTGGAAACAGCAGCATGTGCACCATCTTCCCTCTCCTGTCACTCTCTTGATCTAAAGGAATGCTCCTAAACTCACCCTTGATTTGAGAGAAAGCTCAAATGATCCACAGGTAGTGCTTCCCAGTCATATTCTTCCATGTATCTCCCACTTGTGGAGGAAGGAAGCCAGACTTCTAATTGTTGCTCTAATGTTTGTCCCCAGGGATCCTTTTAGGAGAATAAGCTGTGTCCCATGGGGAATTTCTCTGTGTATTTTTAGCAGGAATGAGTTTTCACTTGCAAGTGAAGGAAGATTTTATGGGACACAATTTTGATACTGTGGTTTCCTTCCAGGGGAGTGGGTACCTGCCTACTTGGTGCAGGTAACACAAGAGCCTTTAAGGCTGTGCAATGCAACTGTATTTTGTGCAGGATATTTAATTTTCGAGTTTACAGAAAGCATGTGCTGGAAATTACACTGGAGTACAAGCATAAAAATCGTCAGTGACTGAAAGAAGAGGTTTCAAGGTAGAGACAAAGAGAAAAAAAACTTTTCATACTAGATTTCATAAAAGATAGTATCACTAAGCTAAAGAAATGGAAGGTATTCATCTGCATGGGAGAACTTAGCAGGAAATGTTCTGTGGGTAGAAGAGTGTTGGGAAGAATCATCTGTTCCCTTTGTCTCCTTGCTGATGAGGAGTTGACAAAGGTAAAAGAGAAAGAGACAGCTGAGAATTTTCCAGAATGTTAAAAGATGTTCAGTCCCATGGCTTGGGCTTGCACTACTGATGAAGTTACTTCTTGTCGACTGAGCAGAAGAGTCTTTGTGCAAGCTTTTAAGCCTGCAGTAAAACCAAAATAATTCAGCTTAGTTTCGATTTGTGGTGAAAAAGAGTTCGGCATGCTTCTTGGTATCTTGGTGCACAGACAATAGTGGTTTCACTGTGCACAGTGATGCAGTTCTTGCTCATTTTCAGAGGGAACATCCCAGCTTCTAAAGTCTTATAGTCCAGGACAGTGGGATGAAGAGGTTTATCTGGTTTTGTTTTAAAAGGGAGACAGTTTTGAATCAGACTGTGTTAAAGAAAGAAGGATGCAGTGGAACATCCTGATGTCTATAGTGAGCCTGGAATTCTTGATCACCTACAGTAATATCAGTGCAAATAGACATTAGGATGGCCCTGGAACAGGGCATCTAAATCTAAACGCATGACTCAAAACATGACGAATGTATGGAGTAAGAATTCAGCAGATGCGCTGCTGAAGTAATGACATCCAAGCATCCTTGGCTCTGGGACCTTTTGGGCTAAACCAATGTTTTCCATTTGCTGAAGGGACATGCAGGAGCTGGTAATAAACAGCTCCTAAGGGCGCATTCCTTAGATTGTCTGTGCAGTGTCTTAGTCTCTAAGTGTGATGGATCACTAATCATACTGGTGGCACCAAACCAATTAATAACAGAAACCCAACTAAGATGTTGCATTCCCCTGAACTTAAGAGTGGCTCTGTCAAATACTTTAGTAGTGCTGGGATTTCATCTTTCTTATTTAAACACTTAAAACATCTGAATTCCAGTTTAAACTTCTGTTAGTTAAGTGGTTAGTGTATGCCCATAAAGAAGGTGGGCAGATGTGTGTGTGGATATAGGCTCAGGGTGTTCCTGTGGATGCCCTCTGAGGATGCCCACTGTGGATGCATGCAGCCTGGAGTTACACAATGTAGATTTTGTTATCTATCCACATCTGCTTATGACAGATTCTTTGTACTGCTCCAGGTGTATTTGTCAGACACCATTGGACAGCTTAATTCAGAATATTAACAGTAGTTTTATTTTCATTAACAGTCTTGTTAATTTGAGAGGCTCTGTTGAGGCCGCATCTGGAATTTGTATCCAGTTCTGGGCCACTCAGTGCAAGAAGGACCTCAGAGAACTGCTTGAGAGAGTCCAGCACAGAGCCACAAAGATGGTGAAGACAGTGGAACATCTCCCTTGTGAGGAAAGGCTGAGGGAGCTGGGGTTCTTGAGCTAGGAGAATAGGAACCTGAGGGCTGGCCTCAGTCATGTTGATAAGGATGTGAAGGGCAGTGGACAGAGCCAGGCTCTGCTCACCGATGTCCAAAGATAGGACAAGGGGCAGTGGGTGCAAGCTGGAGCAGAGGAGGTTCTACGTGAACGTAATGGAAAACTTTTTTCCCTATGAGGGTGCTAGAGCCCTGGAGCAGTCTGCCCAGGGAGGTTGTGGAGTCTCCTTTGGAGACATTCCAAACCCACCTGGATGTGTTCCTGTGTGATCTGCTCTAGGTGATCCTGCTCTGGCAGGGGTATTGGACTGGATGATTTTTCGAGGTCCGTTCCAACTCCTAACATTCTATGAGAGTACGGTGAGAAAACAGCAGTATTTTATTTAAGATGTTAGGGAAGTTCTTGGTGTTTTCAGATCCCCAACTCAGTCTTAAGCTGTTGATACTTGTGTGCCACTGGGCACTGAATGTCCACGGCTGCATCTACCCCTTCATTCTTCCTGTAAAGACAGTGTTAAGAGGGAACCCCACCTGCCAGCCCCATGAGCTTTCTTTTGTATTGTGGCATGCGTGAAATGAACTAATTCTGAACCTCATCTGCCTTCAAGGTTTTTTTGCCTTAAGAGTGTCCAGACTGACGCTTGTTAAGGTTTGACTCCAGAAAATCAATTCTGCCATTACTGGAGTGCTCACATCCACAGCGTGTGCACAGGGGAAGGAAGGTAACTCTTGTAGTCCAGATGTACATCCTGCTCTAGCTGACATCTGTGATCTAACGGACACGGCATATGCCTCTATTTCATTCAGATCCCCTCAGCCCTTTAACAATGTGAGTCCTAATTTCACTAAAAGTATGTCATTTCTTCAGTGTTTTGGGGGTTTGAAACTAGGACAAGAGTATCAGCAGAGAGCAGCAGGTACAAATATTCAGCCTGTACATCTTATCAGATATTCAAGAATGCAGTAAGAAACGTCAGAGACTGAGAGTTTTCTACAAAATATTTAATTAACAGCAACAGCTACAGAAATGAAAAACAACATCCAGGCAATTACAGTGTTCAATAAAGCAGCTCTCAGAGGATGGAGCAGCAACGGATTAGTGACTGACTGGCATTTAAATATGTTATCAACCAGTTAGGGAGACCAGAGTAAATTTGCTCCCCTGAGGATCAAGCTAGTAGAAGTATTATAACTATATTATTGTTTCTCAGGGCAATCAATTGAATTATATGGTGCAGTAGTCCAGGATGTTTGGCTGTTACTCCAGCAGCTGGCTACGTGATTTGTTTCACTGGACATTAATTCAATGTACTGGGTGAGAGACTTCTGTCAGCTGGCAAACAGCATTTTCTTGTTTCAAATCAACAACATACACATTCCACTTTTGCACTGTAAATGTGGGGTGTGCTTGAAATTCCGTAGCTTGTAAAAGCATTGGGATAGGCTCATATTTGGACATTAAAAGAGAACTCAGTGAAGAATTTGTGTTATCTTTACCCCCAGGGTCCAATATATGCTGAGAAAGCGTAATTAGTATACCACTTACAATGCTTTGTCTTCTTAGGATGATGCAAAAGTGTGGATGGTTTCACTGATGGGGAGATTTCTGCTGTTAAGGATTTTACATTAAAAAAAAAAAAAAAAAAAAAGGAATCCCTGGAATAAATAACTGTGCTTTTAGTATGATGAATGAGATAAAACTGCATGAACTGCAACCATACTTCATTGCAAGCTAATGCATTCCCTTTACACAGACATGCAATCCTGATGATGCAAAAAGCCCATTCCATGATGAAGCTGTACAGGAGAGGCATACTCCAGGGTACACAGAGACATGTGTAGTTCAATTTCTAATTGCATCTGGTGGTTGAGTCCATTGCTTCCCTCTGTGTCTCTTGGGTAGACTACAGGGATGTAAAGGAACTTGTAGGGAGTTGGCAATTTGCAAAGTTGAGCCTAATAAATAACATTTGTATTGATTTATGTTTGATGCTGACCAATTTGGCAAGTAAATTAAAATGAATCAGCATCCCTTCAATAAATAACTGCTCCAACACCCCCCACTGCCCCACCCCCTCAGTGTATGAGCCAAAGGATAGCAAGCCAAAATTCTTCAGGGAAGCGATCAACATTTCTTTGATACCATTTGTTCTTTCTTTCTATCAGCAAGGCTCCCTAGAGTAGCCTGTTGAGCCCGTGTTGTAGCTGACTTCTTCACAAGGAGACACAGAACAGCAGAGAACAACTTGTTACTTTTTAATCCCTGTTACATTTATAGATACTCCTTTTCCCCCATGGCCCATTTCTTAGTTTCTCTTCGAAAGAGGAGAGCAACCTTTGCTCTGAGGACACTGTGAGCTAATATAATGACCTAGACAGAGCAGCTGCCAGAAGGGACACTACTGTGAATGATTCCTTTCACTCTAAGTACATGTTACTGGTGGTTGGAAGTGAGGAAGAGCACGGGATAAGTCAGGGTGTTGGAAGTCCAGATGCCTGGGAGTTCCCTGGAAGAGCTAAACAATTTCCCATTAATGGCATGTTCACTTCAAAAGAGAGGACTGCCATTAAATTACCCAGGAGGCTAAGTACCTTCAGTATAATTAAAAACCAATTATCTGAAGAGTGCGAACCCCAGAACAATAGAGTGAACAAAATGCTGCATCAATATGAACGTGTTTGTGTTCATGAACAGTAGCAAGGATGTCATGCTGGTAAAGCCCACCTTGAATGATGGCAAATATCCCAGCTGCAATAGTAATTACACCCAGAGCAGGTAAAATGGGTGGGATGGTCTGATCCAACCGACAGGAGATGAACTGACGCAGGCTCCTCTTGCTCACTGCTGACCAGTTTGTCATGCAGAGGAGAGGGGTGTGGTGTGTGGCCTTACCTTGCAGAGACAGAAAATGCATCCACAAGCAAGAAGTCCTTCACTAAAAATGGACTGTGTGCCAGATTTTCTGTCAAATGGCTGATCAAAAAATACATGGGACCAGCTGCCTTGAGGTGTTATTGCTGGAATGAAATTTTGGATGAGATAAAGTGTGGACTGACGAAAATGTGGTTTTGGTCTCTCCCCACTGCACGAAGTGCTGAGATGTTTTGAGAGTTCTTGAGTACCTCTCAACATTCTCTGGTAATTTCACATAACACCAAGGACAATGTTCTTGTCCCTGTCATAAAACAGGGACAGTGGTCAGGAAAAGCTGTTGTGTGCTGCTCAGTCTGCACAGTCCTGATTAAAAGGGGCAGTGTAGATCCACTCTTACAAACTACTTTGGGGAAAATTTGTCAAAGTAGAACCAATTCTCACTGTGAAAATTATGAAGTGTCACTCTAAAGTTAATAATTAAGGATGAAGTTGCTCGAAGTTCCTGTTGTCTTCCCCATTACCCCTGTAACGCAGGGAACTGAGGGAAGCAGAATGAGAAGAAGAAAGACAATCTGAAAAACAGAAGCCCAAAGTTAATTAATGCTCAGAAAGTGGTTTGAAGATGAAAAACACTGCTGCTAAGTGATATTAATAGTGGAGTAACCCTGCTGTTAATTGCAAATAACAGTCATGTTACAGGAGCATGTTACATGCAAAGATCTCAAAATCCTTTTGAAAGAGGCATCACTGATGTATTCTGATATTCTAAGTGAGAAGAATGAGGTGTGGAGAGATGTAACAGGTGGTAAACAGAGAAGCAGAGTAGTCTAAGGCTGCAGTCCAGATCTCAGACTTTAAAGGTTTGCAGGCTGTTCCCTGACTCTGCGAACACTGTGCAGCAGAGTCCAGCCTCTGGAGTTCCATAGGAGTATCTGACTGTGCAGAGTATTTCCACTGAGCCGAAATGGGTACCTCTACCTCTCATTTCTCATTTGTAGTGCTAGGAAGTGCAAAAGAGCCTTGCAAGGAGTCTGAAGCTGTATAAAACAGACAAAGCAATCTGGCTTCCATGCACTAATTTCTCTGAATGCATCCCTGGAATTCAGTCTTGCTGTAGATGTGAAAATAAAATAATTCAGTACAGGTCCTCCTTGCCATTGTTTTCAGTATTTAGTGATTCTAGGCTACTTTCTCAAATGCAGGTTTTCTAACTTGAAGCCTGGAGCTTAGTCCTGGAATTCTCAAAATGAAGTGTGGAGAATAAAGTGACTCAATTGGGGCTGAGCAAAGAGGGACTGAATTTCAGTCGGAGATGGTAGTCATGCCCAGAGACCCTTCTAATTTTAGGGACTGACAATGTGAAAGTAAAAAGGACCCAGCTCCTGCCATACAGTGAGCAGCTCATCTAAGTCTTGCACTGTCTCTCATTCCTTGTGGCTAATAGACACTCGTTGCTGTATTAGTTTGGCTCTCATTTCATCAGACCCTTTTCAAATGAGGACTCTTTAGTTCTCCAACTAATCTTTTCCTGTGAAGGAGGGTTCATTTGTATGCTGTTATTGTCATTAACAGTGTAATCTTCAGTCTTAATGTTAGTGTGTCTATTTTGTGCTTCCTTAGGGTAGCTGTGAAGTACTTCTCTGCTAACCCGTCAGTGCCCCTGTTTTTGCATCTTACTGAAGGACTATTGTGTATTGTGTTCATCTGCTAATAGAGGAGATTAACTGAATCACAGCAGTCTCCCAAGCAAGAGATATGACACTTTGTGGTTGGTTTTTGTTCCCCTTTTTCCTCCTCGGTTGATGGTACAAGCTTGTCTTTTTATGCTGGGAATAATCACTTTGTGGTGTTCTTTTATTATTGCTATTTCTGCTCCAGGAGTTCGAACCGCAGAGTCCTAAAGCGCTTCCTTGTTTCATCTCCATGGCCATTCAGAGTGTTTAATGGGCTTACAAGCAAATCAAGACTTCCATCTTCCTTGAATGGAGCTTTTGTTGGAGTCAATCTGCTTGCACAACTGGGTTCACAGGTGTATGCAATCTTTCAAGCAGTGGTTCTTGTACTCCAGACCGGCTTTGCCCAGATGTTATTTAGAGAGCAATCAGAGTTATGAACATATAGTTCAACAAAATGTTGACAGAATACAAAGCATAAAACACCTTGTGCTGAAATTCCAAACCCAATTAAATGGGCTAATTCACCTACTGCTTAATTGGCTGGAAGCCATAGGAGTAATTACTCCACTGACATCTTCAAAAATCATATTCTTAATTGTTAAATTTATTTGCATCACAATGAAATAACCACATCTCAGTTCAGCACAGCTCAGCTCCTCTCCTAGCCACAGCCCCAGCAGCGAGAGGGAAGGAGCAGTTTTACATTTCACAGGGTTGCCTTCCTGCAAACCTCACTTGGCAATGTAGCAGAAAGTGAGGCCACTGGGGAAATGGGGCAGGAGAATGCAAAGCTGGCCTGTTTATTCCTGAACATATGTAGCTTGTTATTGTGGTACGTGTTGGCTTTTATGGTAGCATGCTGCAGAAGACTCCATTCTTTTCTTTTTCCCCTCCTCTCTCTGTTATTGTTCACTAAAACGTATGAACGTAGCAGAGTGATGCTAGATTGGTTGTGCTTGCAAACTGCAATATAATATCACGCTCCAGAGATGCAGTGTTTCTGTTTGCTATCATAAATTTATTTTGTATTTCCTCTCCTTCATAAAATATACCTCTGCTTCTTTATATAAATAATGTCATTCCAAGGAAAATGTATGCAGAACCACTTTACAGAAAACCTCTATAAGCACTGTTTGGTCTTACTGTGTAGATCTACTCTCTAATTGCTTTGAATTTACTTTATTGCAAGGCTGGGGATTGCTTTGAAGTGATTATGAAAGAATAAGCAGGCTTCTGTAAAGGGAATTTAGGAAAGAAAAAGCTTTTAAGAAATCCTATTTTGAAGTTGCAGTTCCAGAGGGTCCCTGGTTACTGAAATGTAATGCCAATGCATTCCTGTCCCTGCCTTCTCTTTAACGATGTGCTCTTCTTCATTAATAAGTCTTACACTGCCATGAAAATTGTTTCTTGAGATCATTTTCCAGCCATGTCATTTTCTTGTAGGGGTTCACAATATTACTGTATTTATTGGCTTTTTGAAAGTCCTTTATATGCATTCAGGAATATTTTCATCCATCTCACAAGAGCTTTATCCAATTCTAACCCTGTTCCAAAATACAATAGACACATGATGGGTTTGCTGGCTGCACGATATCTTCTTTCTGAAGTGCATGAGTTAGGTGCAAAGTTCATCCAAGTGTGTGTTTGACCAAATAAATGGAATACGGAATATAAGGACTTGGGAAGAGCAGGTTTATGTTATTAAAAAAAAAAAAGGGGGGGGGGGGTGGTAATAAAAAAAAGGAAAGTGAGGATTTGAACTCATTCCTGCAAAGTCTGATGGCTTTCTCTGAAAGCAAAAGGTGGGGTTGTATCAGTTAGAGATTTCTGGCAAAACCCCAAAACAGATCCTGCTGCTGTTCTGTCTATCCCAGCATGAACATTAGAGGATGAAGAGAATTCAGACCTGTGTTGTTTTCTTCAGGCTTTAGGATCAGTGAGATTCCCAGACAACATTCCTTCCCTTTAGAAGCTCTCTGCATTCACTTATGAATTGTTTATTTATCAACAAACTCAGAATTTCCATCCATGCAGAAAAGACTTGTTGGTTTTCTGAAGCAAAGCTAATAACGTCTGCTCTTAATTAAACATTAATAGTAACAAATGGCTGCCTATCAGGTTTTTATCCTCCGTCAATCTGTGCGCTATCTGAACATCTTCTAGAAGGCAGATTTCTCTCTCTGCCTCATTTAGGGTGTCCTGAACACAGTGCTTACAAAAGAATCACCCTTAGAGGCGTGTTCAGGGCTGCCTGTTTCAGATGTGGATGCTGGACACTCAGAAAATGAGTCACCCACGGTAATTACAAGAATGAGGTGAAAACAGAGGTAGGCCACTGTCTTGTGATGCCTCATGTGGGGCCCTTGCTGAGGAGAGTGTGCTCAGGGATGCACTTGGATATAACTGATGTGATACTGATTTGGGTCTCCTGTGTTGCAGTGCCCCCAGATTAATAATGCTCAGCTTTAGATCCTCTTTTCTTAATTGCCCTTAAAATGGATGTTTGGGAAACATGTATCAGGGCAAAAAGGGGATCTGCTAATGAAATGAACATTAGCAGGCATCAGTGCCAGCCCCAGTGCAGATAAATAAAGAGAATCAAGCTGCTGGCATAGAAGGAAGTGAACGTTTTTGTAGCGCATTGGTTAAACATCGGATTTGTGGAGAGCCACAGTATCTGTGGTACAAATGTGTTCCTGTTCAGACAGCCCATGGACAAGTTCAAATGTGTTGCAAGCAGTTTTTAAGCTGCACTGTGTCTCCTGCTGTGCTGGGGGAAATTCAGCTGCTCCAGCTGCCTTTGGGCTGTCGCCTCCTGGGTGAGCTCTCTTTGACTGATTCTCCATTGATTTTTTCCCCTGTGCAAAGGCCAGGCACCTTTTCCTCTCCTCATTTACAGTCCGTCTCTACAGAAGTCAATCAAATGCTCTTACCTGTAACTCACTTCAAACGCTCACTAACTTCAAACCCAGCAGTTCAAAGAACTCTGCTTTATTTGCTGGTTTTGCAGTAGTTACAGCCTGAATAATTAGCTAATACCTTTAAAATCTCTGTTTTAAAGGTTCTGGTTTAAATCCCCAAACTGTGTCATCATTGGGAAGCAAGTCTCCTTCAAATTGCAGAGCAAGCAGGAATCATAGTGAAGCTCCAGATGGTCCAGTAGCATGCCGGTTATTTACAGTGAACCAGATCTCTTTCAGCCTTTTATCTCAGCAAATGCAGTGGCTTAGCAAAAGGCAAGGGGCTCTCTTGGATCTGTCCCAGTCCTTTTACCAACCAGCAAGTGCAGAAGCCACCTTCCCTGATTCTGGTGCCCTAAAAGCAGATGGGAAAATCCAGTGAATGTTGAGCTCTTGCCCATGCAGGCGCTGCAGGCAGCGTGAACATCCAACATGGCTGGCAACATCTGTGTCACATGCCCCCAAGCTGCTGGTAAGGGTCTGTTGGTAAGACACCTCTGAATTTTTCATTATGCTCTTTTTTTTTTTTTTTTTTTTTTCTTTTCCTCCTGACTGTTTATTTTGAGGATCTTGACAACAAGGTTTTATTATTTTACAATCTGTGACTTTGAAGGTAGAACTACAAAAGAGATTTGACTGAAGTATTTGGGGTATCTGCAACACATCTCTAGTATGGCTCAGCTCTGCTTTCTCCAATCCCAAACAGACAACAGCTCTCACCAATCACAGATGTTGCCCTAAATCAGAAGATAGCTCTGTTGTCCATCTAAGCTGTGATCTGTAGAGAACATCTTTTTGGGTCTCCCACTACATTTTCTGTCAACTGTGTTTTTCTTGTACACTTGTTTGTGCTCCAGCTGGGCCTTCTGTGCCTAGTGCAGAGAAGCAAACCCTGCCAGCACATTACATTATTTATAAGGCAGGGATGCTATCAGATCTCACTCAGGCTGGAAGAGACTGTGCTTTCAAATAATTATAGAATTTACATTTGTGTAGTGCCTCTCAGGGAGACCTGGGAGCACTCTGTCAAGTGTCAATATGAATCTAGGATTGTTAGTTTGCTGCTGAATAGAAATCAAATCAGTCAGAGGGGGATAGGGCAGGGGACACCCCATGGGTGGCTGGCTGCCAGAGGTTGTGAGGAGAGTTTAGGTAGAAGATAACAACCGTCAGGATTGGGAAACGAAGTAAGAGTGAGCAGCCTGGAGAAAGAGTGCTGGACCAGTGCAGACAGAGTCTCAGTTTTAATTTTCATCTCTAAGAATTAGGAATGGCTGCATAGTTCCTTTCACAAAGCAGTCTAGGACTTGAGTTGAGAAGGCAGGGCTGATCAGTCACCGGCTTTGGGCAGAAAGGAGGGCTTGACGTGGCATGGGGTGAGTTTGAGGGCCCACTCGCAAGCTAATTCTAGCTGCTCACACGTTGGCTGTTTCACATCCCATCTATTAATGTCGTTCTCCAGTTTTAGCCAGGACTTAGCATGTTTCTGGCATCTCAGCAGGGACAGACACAAGCTACGGTTTCGTCCAAAGTTCATTCTATCGGGATGTTTGTAACATATGCCTGTCTCTGGGAATGTGTTTGTTGGAAGGAGGGTGTTCTGGAAGGATGCAAAAGATCCATATTTTAAGCCTAAAGCCTAGAGAAGAACTTAATTTTAGTGCATTTGCAAGTGGAAGGAGAGCTCGGCTTGTTCTTGCCTTGGCACGATGCAGCACATGAGTGAAGCACTTTGCAAAAGTAGATTAACTTAGTGCTGAGGTCCCAGGTGAGACTTTTTTTTTCTTTGGAAAATCATTTTTATGCAAGAAACTTTACAAAAAACCAGAAGAGTGATCAAGGCTCAGGAATGCCTGGAGTGAGCTGTCAAGACAAGAGCTGATAGGGTCCAGGGTCTGATTTGGAATAAACTGGGTTTCTGCTCTGAAGGCTATTTCACTGCTCTGCAACAGTTCTGGGCATAGTGTCTTCACCTAATGTGATCAGAATACATTTGTACATATTGTGGCTGGTATAAAAGGTCCCAAATTAATATCAGGAGGGACCTTTGTGATAGGTGCAGCACAAACAGACATGGGAGACAGTTTGAGTAGATAACAGAACCCAGAAACTTTGGGCTGAGAAGATGCAATTAAAAAACCTGACTAAATAAGCTATGGTTTTTGTGCTGATAATTTCCGATCAGATTTATAACTAGCGGCTTTTCAAGGCATACAGAACTCCCAAACTCTGGAAATTAGTATTGTCCTGATGGACCTGCTTGAACAAACATAATAAAAAATGTGCTCTCTGTCACGGCATGCTGAAAAAGCAGATGGCAGTCGGAAGCTGAGCAGCATACAGAAGTTTGAAATTTTAAATTAAATCAATTTGAAGCTTTGTTTGTGCCTAAGGCAAGCTTTCCCCTCACATGAAGGAGAGTGGCTAGCTGAACTCTTTTACATGGGCTCTGGTTTTGCAAAGGCTGCTAGAAGATTTGAAAGCTCTGCAGTCTGCACCATTGTATTAGTTAGTCTGGGCTAACAGTGGAGCAGAAACATGAAACCCAGGTTGGTCCCCATCAGGAAGCCTCTCCGAAAATGTAAACTCCTATAATGAGATGGGTACAGAAGAGGGACTTCTGCTTTTACACAGCGTGCCATAAATATTCAGATTATGTCATATGTTTCCTCTGCTCTGAAGAGATGTAAAATAATCACTGAAGGAAGAAAAAATCCTGAAGCAGACACACACCCCGTGTTCTGCAACAATAAATCAGCTTGCACCTTGATTTAAACATTGTGAACTCACTTGGCTTTCCTGTAAGCTCACAGAAGATCACACAATAAAGCAGAGAAGCTGCTCCCTGGACAAAATTTTGTCGTCTCTATTTAAGAGTTCATTAGTGAGAAGGGATAAGCTGGACCCTGAGGTCCTTATTTTTACTTACTCTATACTCTCCCACATTTTAATGAGAGTCTTACCTGAATAAAAACTGTGTTTTATTGCAGGCCAGTGAGATTGCTGTCTTCTGCAGAATCATAAGCCTTTTGCTGCTGTCTCCTGGCTTTTTGATAGTTGTACATTGTTTGTAGTTCACCAGCTTTGTGTAGGGATCCTTGGAGCAGGTCTTGAACTTCCTGTTTCTTGGTCACTAACTGCTACATTAATTCACTGCTGAAAAGCTATTTAATTTCTGCTGCTTTGCTTGTTGACCCTCTCCATTTTGGAAATCATCTCATCAAATTGCAGCTGTACTCATCCATTGCCTTGAGCTTTACCAACCTGCTGCTGGTAGTTTGTGTGATTCCTGCCTTGATCAGCAGGGCTAAAAATCACAGTCCCAAAGATTGTATTAGCCTCTGAACTCTCAGACCTGCTGTCAGGTGGTGAGTGTGCAGCTGGTTTTCAGAGGATACATGCACGGAAGGGAAGTGTTCGTTTTAGCAAAGCACAAGAGTCAAGAAACATTGAAAGCAAATCAGTTTAATGACACTGTTTTGCAGAAAGACAAAAATAATCTCAGGAAACTCTAAAGATGACTGAATTCTCAGCCAGCCTTTTGTATAAATGAATCAGTCTTTTCTTTGCTTCTCCTTTAGGGATGTGGTTCTGCTGCTCGTCCACTGGTCAGGATGAGTGGTTTGTGCTGCAATAAGCACCCACCTGGAATCCACTGTCAGTATAAACTATACCTTCCTCCAGGAGGTGAGATGTTGGTGTCACTGTAAATGTGGCAAACTCAGCTATATTGAGATGCCAGATGTAGTTACTGAACAGAAGCATGAAGGAGAAGAACATAATGCTCAAACCTACTGCTCCACACCGTGGGACAGGCCAGAGCATGGCTATGGAGTGAAGAGATGCAATGACTGTGCAACGCAAGGATGGATTGTGGTTCCACCATCAACCACCCAGCTTAGATGAGTTGCTGCTTTGCTTATGGATTATGGGAACCTGTGGCATTGTTTTAGCTGCAGTTTGAGCCAGTGCAGACCAACAGCATTGAGCCACTGCATTCATTCACGGCATAGCGCTTAGAAAGGGCAGCGTGGGTGTTACAGGCTTCATCTGGCTTGCCCCTGGAAGTTGTCCTCTGTGTTATCAAACAGGCTGGGCATGGCAACAAGTTTTTCTGTACACAGCCTAAATGACCGCAGCCTGCAACTCTGTGCAGTTGTGTTGTTCCCTGCTGCAGAGTGGAGGAGTTGTGCGCCTCTGCTCCTGATGCTTGTGCTGGTAGGTGGGTGAATGCCGGAGGACTTGATGGGCTTGAGTGGGGGCATGCTGCCTGTCTCAGGTCTCAGGGAGGAGAACCACACCAGTGATGTCCATGGCTGTGCACAGCATGTGATTCCCAGCAGTCACACACTGCTGCCTTCTTCAGT
Organism: Ramphastos sulfuratus; assembly: GCA_013399055.1. Classification (NCBI taxonomy): domain Eukaryota; kingdom Metazoa; phylum Chordata; class Aves; order Piciformes; family Ramphastidae; genus Ramphastos; species Ramphastos sulfuratus. Next base: position 63,791 of record WBNM01006984.1, read on the forward strand.
GCTGTCTCTGGTGGCAGGCTGATCTGTGCTGTAAGGCTTGAGACAGGTGATGGGGCACTGCTGCTGCTAACATGTTTCTAGTGCTTAACCTCTCAGTCTTTCTGATGTTCATTTTCTTCTGCGTTCTGCAGGTCAGAGAACAGGGTACAAAGAACAGCGGACCTTTGCTCGGTGTTACTGCCATCTTCACTGCGTGCTTCCCTGACCACTGGTTATTATCCATGCTAATGGCCTGGGGCTCCGCTGTAGCAAAGCACTTGGTATCACTGCCAGCTGCACTAGCTACCAACCAGCTGGCAAGGGAGAAAGGAAGGGAACTGAGAAAGAGAGAGAGACCATACTAGACAGGAATGATATTTTAGACCCAAGTACATTCTTTTTGACAGTACAGCTCCAGAGAGATCAGCCTGACTTTTTTTTGGTAATAATAAATACATATAGCTCATGGACAAAACAGAAACTGGGTTTGACTTTCCCTTCATAAATAAATTCCAGTGGCTCCATTTGCCTTTAACAACCTTACTCTTTTTGAGGGTTTTCTGGAGGGATGACAATTGAAAATGTCAGAGAAGGAAAATTGTCTTGCTACTTTGCTTCTACCCTCTGTTTCAATCCACCTTGCAGCTGGAAGAGCCGCTGTGGGCTGGTGAGTGTAATGTGCCTAATGCAGCTCTGTGGTAGCCAAGTGCTGGAAACTGGGAACCCCGCAGCCCCTGCTTCTCTTTTGAGAATCTTTTCGGCTCTTCCAGCTTTTTAACCAATGTCAACATATTTTAAAAATCTTCCTGTCTGGAAAACTACAGAAGGAAGAGGCTGGACAAAATAGTGCTGGTGTTTCCAGTGCAGGACACCCAGATAAGGGTTTGGACTGAGTGGTCTGTCCTGAGCTCTTTGGATTTGCTCTGCTCAGCTTGTGAGCGTAAGGCCAGTGTGTGAAGCATGCATGGAAAGTGGTAAAATTCACCAGGGGAAAAAAAAAAAAAAAAAAAAGGCATTAAAGAATTGCAGACTCCTGGAGCTGGTGTTTTGGGTCTGCCTTCTAGTATGTGCTGGCAAGTTTATAAGGATTTACTGGGAGTATTACTGTGGCTCTCAAGTACCATTTTCTGGATACATAGACATGAACTCTTCTTGGCTTTTACCATAGGCAGCCACTGCTTGGTCCCAGTCCAGCTGAGGGGCCACCAATGTGCTCTACCAGAGCAGCACATGAGCATTGATTGTATGTGCATGGTCTGAGTTCAAGTGAGAGGGAGAGACCAGCTGGTGGAGAATTACCCCTTGACTCCCTGGCAGATGTATGTCTCACTTTATGTGAAGATCTAGACCATTTTTTAGTGGCTCTGGATTCTCCAAAGGCTCTTATACGTATCTTGGATTTGGATCTGTCTGCACATCTTTGATTCAGGTGTGTCTTAAACATGAAGGATCAGAAATTACCTCTATCTTTAATTGTTGTTATGTTGCCTCTGCCACTGGGCGTTTGTCTGATGAATTAACCTGCCTGATGTAGCATCAGATGCAGGCCCCTCTGCTATAGGTTTATAGGTATAAACACTCTTACAAATGTAACAACCTAACTGCATCAGTCTTCAGACACGTTTGCACCTGGCTGCCCTTGGATATCCAGATCTCATTATCTTCAGATAATTAAAAATAATAGTACACTGCAATATGAGTAGAAAGGACAGAGGTTTGAGAAGCCTCAGTCACCTCTGTTGTGTCTTGACAGGTGCATGTGTGCCGTGTTTTTGTGTGTACACCAGGCAGGCTCTGCGTCTCCAGGCAATGAGGTATCAAGTTTCCCATCTAACAACTCCCCTGCCCCAAAAATATTTGGTATCTATTTCTTCTTTCTTTTGTGTGTCAGGAATATGTGATTTTGTTGTCAGCACATTTTTTGTAATGAAAAGCAAATGGTATCAAATATGTCTTGGAGAAAATGTGCAAACAACAGCAAAATTATATGTTGTTAAAGAAAAGATTGGTAACTTGTTTGCTGTCAATACTGCTCCTAATGACAGAGTACAAGGAGAAGGTACCCAGTGCTCACTGCATGTGTGCAGCGATACCTGTATGGTCAGATTATCATAGAATCATGCAATCAGAGAATGGCTTAGGTTGGAAGGGACCTCAGAAATCATCTACTCCCGCCTCCTTGCCATGGGCAGGGACACCTCTCAACTAGATTTGACTGCTCACGGCCTCGTCCAACTTGGCCTTGAACACCCCCTGAAAGGAGGCATCCACAATCTCCCTGGGCAGCTTGTTTCAGAGTCCTACCTCCCTTGTACTGAAGAACTTCTTCCTGAGATCCAGTCTATACCTACTCTCCCTCAGCTTCAAACCATTTCCCCTTGTCCTGTTGCTAGACACCCTTACGAAAAGTCCCTCTGCAGCCTTGCTGTAGGATCCCTTCAGGTATTGGAAGGCAGCTCTAAGGTCCCCCTGGGCTCTTCTCCAGACTGAACACCCCCAGCTCCCTCAGCCTATCCTCATAGCAGAGGTGCTTCACCCCTTGGCTCATCTTTGTGACCCTCCTCTGAACTCAACTGCAGCAGCTCTGTGTCCATTTTCTGCGGGGGACACCAGAACTGGAGGCAGTATTCAAGCTATTTAAAGCTATCCCATGGGAAGTTAAGTTGCAAATACTGAGTACACATCGTCAGCATTTCAAAGTCCATGGACTTTGTGAGTAAGAACTTGGTGCTATGGAAGATATATACATTGAAAGTGCCTTACTGGTCTCTTCAGAGAAAAAACAGACACTCCCTGAAATTACTGCTCTGCAACCCACTGTTAAGTGCGCACATGGAGAGTAATGTCCTAAATGCCAAGTCTGAAGAAGGAAAGAGCTAAACAAACAAACAAAAGACTGTATTTGTGTGTGTGCATTCATCCACACATACATTTGAGGGTGTGAAGTAGTTATGGGAAGAGCTTTTTTTTTTTCATTGCCTAGTTAACTTTGTCCAAGCAAGTAGCCACCATATAAAATTTATCCTCAAACTGGAGTTTATTTTAAATGCCTGTGTTACTCAGTGTAACTTGGGAAACTTGTTTGTTTGTTTGTTTTCCCAAACCATCTCGTTTTAAGAAAGATTATGAATGATTTGCTGTTACTGTTGCCAGCGGAACTGATTGTTCTTGCTTTGCAATCAGCGAGAAGGCTTCTGGGGTAAAATCTCAGTGTTTGTAAAACACACAGCAGAATACTCATTGACTTCACAAATGGCAGATTCTCCTTGGATATGAAAACCTGGAGCTTTCACACAAAGATCTAGTTATGCTGAACTTTGCTCATTTTACATGAAGATCTGGTCTTGCTCAACTTTACTCATGCCATGAATTTTTGGCGAGTGAATAAAAAAGAGGATGAATGCTTGCAAGGAAGCTCCTGGGCCTTGATTGAATGAGTGTCCATAAATATTTGATGCCAATATTTGTCCTGCTCTTGCAGAGACTCTTAAAGATCTTTCACTCTGTGATCTTTACTTGACTGTTCTTCCTTCTCCCTATCTTTTGGATGCCTCATTTCTGTTCTAGTTGTGAACTTGTATGTCTCAGAAGTGAAACTTCCCCTAAAGATGCTGATATTTTCAATTTTTTTTTTAAACTGTCTAAGCTGTTTGTAGGAACATGGTTTTAATAAGCTAGTAAACTCTCTGCATCTACCCTCCACAACCTTATGTATCTGCTATTAATAATTCTTATTATAGCCAAGTTTCAGATAATTGCCCCCCAAACTGCCCATGTTTCACACACATCTACAGGCTCCTTGGAGTTCTGTTTGGTTCCTGATTTACAGAAACATGGAGAGTATGAAGATTTCTCTCCTCATCACTGCTGGAAGCTGACATATCACCCCCATGATGCATTCATCTAGGAGAGGCTGATCCAGCTCATTCACTTAGTACCTGCTGCTTTTGGAGGCTTTGTTCATAACCTCTGTTTCTGATCATGCCTACGTAAAGCACTACAGGGCCCTGCAGCCCTTAAAGGCTTCCCCAGGCACTTTGAGCAGGGGTGTAAAATCCTTCAAAGGAGTACAATAGCGATATCTGTAGCAAGCAATTAAAAACTGCCGAAGACTTTATTGGAAAATAATTGTTATAAATCTAATTTTCAAGCAGGACATTCAGCCTAGGAAAGCCACAGAGCCTGGCTGCTGTTGCTGCTGATTTACACTGTTGTAACCCATTAACTTCAATAACAGCTTCATTTACACACTCGTGGTGTGCGCCAGGCTGCCTGGAAGCTGTGGCCATGGGAAGGGTGCTTGGCTGCACTTTGCTGCTAGAATAAAACCCACAAACGTGCAGTGCTGAGAAAAAGAGCACAAAGAGAGGCTACTATCAGCGAGGAGCAGCCTTGCCTGCTTCAGCTTCCCTGTGCTGATGTTTTGCTTAGTTACCTCTGCTGAGATTTTACGTGCAGTGTTATGTGGGGGGGGGAAAAGCAGGAAATGAACAATTGTGTAATTGTAGTTAATATTTTTTTGCAGCTGTAAAACAGCAATGAAGGGGAAACAACTGGAGTGTAGTTTCAGCTGTGCTGTAGCAAGTATTGGCCTCACAGCTCCCATTAAGCTAACGAGAGATGCACACCTAACGGTCCGTGCCCTGCAATCAGGGGGATGCAAGAGGGAATGTGGGTCCAGAGGACTTTTTGAAGTGATGTTTTTAACTTCTGTTTACTTAAATAGCTTTTTGGCATCTGAGGTTTGCTGTTGCATATATTTTTTGGGAAGTGAGGGCATTTTGATGTGAGTAGCTCCCACATTTGAGGCGTTCAGTGTTTTAAGCAAGGTGTTGTTAGAGTTGGTGGCCTTCCTGATGAAGAATGACATTGATGAGGGAGCTGGTCTTAAGGACAAGTGCCGCTTCCCAGCAAACTGAACGATCCCTGTACACAGTCATTTGAAATGTAGGAATGCAAAAAAAAAAAAAAAAGAAGAAAAAAGTGAAAATTAATGCAGAATATCTTTGTGATCATTTCTGAATAATTAAAAACTCTGTCATAGGCCCTTTTCATTCCTTGAATCAACCACTGTGACCGGGGTTTTTTTTTTCCCCATGGTGAATTGTATAGCGACCTTAATCTGTGATTCTGAAAGAATAGACTTTTAAATCAAAATAAGCTTTGGGGGGGGGGAAGGAGCATATTAATTGCTCCTTCTTCCTACACTGTTTTTTTTCCCCCCTTCTTTTTCCTTCAGGCATTCCTTGCATAAAAATATCCATTCACCAACTGTTCACCAACTGTTCCTCCGCTCATTGCCCTACCTTAGATTTCATTTTAAGACACCAGTGAATATTTGCTCTTCACCCTTACACAGCCTTTGAAGTTATCTTGAGGTTTTTAAAGGTAGCAATTTGAGGATATACCAAACAGCAACAGTGACTTAACGAGCACTTCTAGAGGGGGCTTTGGTGTTCTTAAGCTTCCACTTTTGTGAAACTGTTACTAGAAACATCGCACAGATTAACAGAACTGCTGGCGGTGTTTGCTCCACTCCAGCATCCGTCACTTGTTTAATTCCACTCACTCCTGTCCTTCAACTTCTGGCACTTTCCAGCTCTCTCTTTACCCTTCGTAAGATCAAGAGATGCCTTTTCTGGCTTGGGATTTGGGTTTGGGAGGGGAGGTGCAGGCAACATGGGAGGAGAGAATCACAGAATCACAGAAATGTTCAGGTTGGAGAAATCTCTTGGGATCATTGAGTGCAAACAATATCCCTACTCTGCAAGGTTCATTCTAAACCATATCCCCAAGCACCATATCTAAATGACCTTTAAACACATCCAGGGTTGTGACTCTGGGCAGCCCATTCCAATGCCTGACTGCTCTTGCTGGGAAGAAAAAATTTCCTAATGTCCGGTCTAAACCTACCCAGTGGTAGCTTGAGGCTGTTCACTCTTGTTCTATCACCTGTGAGAAGAAACCATCAACAGCTTCTCCACAATGTCCTTTCAGGTAGCTGTAGACAGCCATGAGGTCTTCCCTCAGCCTCCTCTTTTTCGAATTAACCATCCCCAGCTCCTTCAGTCACTCTTCATAAGATTTGTTCTCCAGGCCCTTCCCCAGCTTTGTTGCCCTCCTCTGCACTGGCTCCAGCACCTCCACATCCCTCTTGTCATGAGCTGCCCAAAACTGAACATAATACTTGAGCTGTGGCCTCACCAGAGCAGAGTACAAGGGGACAATCACCTCCCACCTCCTGCCGGAGAAGATTGTACAGAATCACAGAATGTTAGGGGTTGGAAGGGACCTCCAGAGATACTTGAGTCCAACCCCTCTGCTAGAGCAGGATAACCCAGGGCAGGCCACACAGGAATGCATCCAGGTGGGCTTTGAATGTCTCCAGAGAAGACACTGTTGTGTGGTGAGTTGTGGTTTGAGTTTTTTTTTTTTTTTTGTTTTTTTTTTTTATACTTCAACACTGTTCTGGTGGCACATTCATCTCTTGGTTTGGAAAGATGGTTCTTCTGTCAGTGGTGAAGAGGCAAAAGAAGAGTTTTGTGTTCTTTGTGTGGGGCTCTGTCTGCAGCTGGGTCTCTGGGCAGCCAGGGATACAGCTGGAGCCACAGCAGCGGTCATCACAGGCAGTACAGCTGCACTGGCATAGGCTGCTGCAAGAAGTTGTGGATTCCTACTTCCTGGAAGTGTTCAAGGGCAGGTTGGATGGAGCTCTGAACAAGCTGGTCTAGTGGAAGGTTTCCCTGCCTATGGCAGTGGGGTTAGAACTACATAATCTTTAAGATCTCTTCCAACACAAGCCATTCTGTGATTCATCTGGTTGAGGCAGTACACAGCGCAGTGACCAGGAGTAGAAGGACCCCCTATAAAGAAGCCTGCAGAGCTTCTGGTGTGAACAAAGTCCAAATCTCACCCTGTCCCTCAGTATTTATATCCTGGTTTTCCTGTAGCTATTTACATTGTTTTCCCCTTCGGAAACAGAGAAGCAGATTGAAAACTTAGACTGCATCCATAACCATTAAAGTAGACATTCAGCCTGGAACAATAAAATCTTGTGACTGCCTGCTAAATTATGCACAAACACCAATTCCTTGAAGACAGTGGGCAAGTGGAATAAATGTCTTCTGCTGCCAGCCAGGGGGATTTACTCTGCGGTTTCTTTTCTTGTTTCCACATGGTGGGCCAGGTGGCCTTCTCCTTGAAGGTGCTTAAGATGAGCAAGATATTTGAGGAGCAGCATTAATTACATTTTCAGAGGTTGCTGTTGAAGTTATCAGAAGTGAAATACACTGTACACAAACCTGTCTCTTCTCCTGGTAATGGTGTAGGACTCCTAGCCTTAAGGACCATGAAACCATGCAAGGTCTTACAGCTGCGCTGGAAAAAAGAGGGAGAGGAGCAGATGCTGGCCAAACTGGCTGTTGCATCATCCCTTCTTTAAGTGCCCTTTTATTTTTAGGGGCTCCACCATCATACCTGTGATAGCTTCTCTTCTAATAATAATGTAGAGACCTGAGGTCCATCTATTCCAACATCTGGTCTCTGACAATATTCATTACAGTCTTTTGTGGGGCACGTGTAAGGGCCATGCAGGAGGGAGGCATGGAATAATGTGATTCCCTGCATGAGCTCTGTTGGATCTATAATACTTAGTCTCTGACCTCACCCCTGAGGCACAGGGTTTAATATCTCTTCAGATTTTTTGCTGTCATTAATTATGACAGCACTGGACTTTTGTTTCTGTAGCTTTTCTCCTTCTTCCATCTTTTGAGCCATACGATACTGTTGCATCTTGTTTGTCTGAGTGAAGCAGAACCTGCTGTGTACAAACCATAAAATCACAGGGGCATGAAGGGACACTGTAGAAGGACCAATGTGTCTCTTCCTCGTTGTTCTTCATGTGTGATTATAAATAACCCAGGTTTTATGGTGAAGCCCCAAAGAACTACTTGCAGAGCAAGAAATTGAATGTTTTGTTGTGTCTTTTAGCTCCTTGGATTAGTTTGGCCAATTTCAATATGTTTTCCTTATCTCTCTAACATAGGGGCTTTTATAGAGACCCTCAAAGGAACGTTAATATGCTCCACACAGAGATTATTTTATGTGCAGAATGAAATCCCTTGCACCTCTGCTTTTCCATCCATTGTTTTTAAAGCCTCAATATACACTGGTAATTTTGGAAAGCTCTTAAAAGAATAGGTGGGATTTGCTCATAAATCAGCTGTGCTTTGATCTAGCTGTTTGCTTCTTTAAGAAGCTCCAAAAGGTGATAATATTTCAATACTTTTTATTTCCCCCACCATCCCACTTTCACAAGTGATAGAAATGTGTGAGAATCGTCAGATTTTATTAGGTTCAGATTTCTCTTTCAGTGTTTTGTTGGGGGTTTCTTCACCTTTTGGTTTGCAATGCTTCGATATATCCGTGTTGAGCTTTTGGATGCACCCTGTTACAGGACTGTGTTCTCTTATACTGACTACAGTCACTGAGGTTCTCTACGTTGAAATGTGTGAGTGGCAAATGTGGGCTCTGTAATGAAAAAATTATTGGAATTTAACAAGGGCAAGTGTAGAGTATTGCAGCTGGGAAAGAACAACTCCAGGTGTCAGTATAGGTTGGGGACTGAACTGCTGGAAAGCAGCAAAGGGGAAAGGATCTGAGGGTTCTAGTGGNGGAGGTCCCTTCCAGCTCCTGACATTCTGTGACTCTGTGAAATGCAATTCTGCTATAATACTGGAGATGCTTTGGTTTGGAGAGCAGAACAGACAGGATATGGAATTTTGTTTTTACTTAGTGTGTTACTCTTTGTGCCTGTTCTTGGAGTCTGGTAACAGTGTGCTGTTGTATGCCACTTTGACTATGAAGAAGCTTTATTTCAGGAGTGTAATTACCCTTTCTTTAGCATTAGTTTGTTCTTGGCACATGGGGAACTGTTCTTATTTTGCCCTTGTTGGTACTTTCTTGTGTGACATTCTCTCCATTTGTATGATCTCTGACCCTAGTGATGCATGAGTTGCTTCTGAACCAAACAACAGATGAACCCTTTTCAAAACAGCTGCAAAAAATATTCTTTACTTCAGGAACTGTTTGATGCACTGCTCCCTAGGGAAAGATGTTTGTTCCCCTAAACAAGAAAAAAACCCTTGCTGTGAACAAAAGAGACAAAATATTAAGCATCATTTTACCACTGACAAAGAAGGAAAAATTTAAGTCTGGACATGAATGACTTCAGCAGTGCATGGCTTCTTTTTCAGGTTGAGTGTGCACTCTGCAATTCAAAACACAGCTGAATATTCCGGCCTTTTTTTTTTTTTTTTTTTTATTCATCATTTCAAAATGCATCAACTGTATTTTTTTTTCCTAAGCCGTGAAACATGCTTAACAGTCCATTTTCTCAGGCTGTTGTTGGCTTCTAATGGCGAGTCAGTTTGTCCTTTATCAGAGCAGCAACACATGGCTAAACTAACATAAACTCCTTCAACTGTCTTATGCAGGTGGTGAGTCTGCTAGCGCTTGTGTTGAATTGCAGGGAGGTGATAAGGATGCAGCAGCTGTTTCATCCAGGTTTCCATTACGGAGCTGGATTTCAGCTACATCCCTCCTCGCCTGCACTATTCCCTGGTAACCTGAAAGTTTCAAAAAGCAGCATTTCAGCCCTGGCTGGCTGGCTCCTTGCTGGCAAGGAGTATCCTTTCAGATAACCTCTGCAAAACCGAGCAGGTTCTTTGGAGATAGAAACCCTTCACAGTGCTGCTTTAATTGCTGCCTTTCACATGGGATTTCATGTTTCTGCATCCCCTTCTTGCACCCCATCCAGTTACTGAGTTACAGCACGTACGAACTGCAAGCAGATGATGGGTCCTGCCATTCCAATGGCATCTTCCAGGTCTAGATGCAGACACAGTGCTAACATCCCCCCAGGGAACGTAAGATGCTCCTGAATCATCACTGAGCTCTGGGATACCATCTGCAGTTCTAAACACTCCTTGCCCTTTCAGGGCAGCCATGCTTCCAGCGTGGAAAGTTAATCATATCTGTCTCCAACTTTTCTTTCCAAAGTCAGGAATTTGTTACCGTGGCCCACAGAGTTCAGCATTTTGGCTGAGAGCTGGTTTGATAAATTAGTTAGGGACTCTATTCAGTAGTTGTTTGAAAAGTAAGAAAGTTTTGTGCCAAATGGGGAGAAGATTTCAGTGCAGATACGTGACAAGATGCACGCGGACGTAATGCAAATACAGATTCTGCTTTCTTTGGCTGTCGACATTGCTTTGAAGTTGTGATTCTTCCTCATTTTTTAATTGTTTTTAGGGGCTGCAGTTGATGTGAAATTCGCTTGATTTGATGGCAGCTTGCATGTTTTGGAAGTTTTATTATGAGCTAGCACTGCCTGGATGTGGAGGCTGCCTATTGAGTTCACAGTATCACAGTATCACAGTATAGCAAGGTTGGAAGAGACCTCAAAGATCATCAAGTCCAACCCACTACCACAGACCTCAAGACTAGACCATGGCACCAAGTGCCACGTCCAAACGTGCCTTGAACACCTCCAGGGACGGTGACTCCACCACCTCCCTGGNTAGTTAGGGACTCTATTCAGTAGTTGTTTGAAAAGTAAGAAAGTTTTGTGCCAAATGGGGAGAAGATTTCAGTGCAGATACGTGACAAGATGCACGCGGACGTAATGCAAATACAGATTCTGCTTTCTTTGGCTGTCGACATTGCTTTGAAGTTGTGATTCTTCCTCATTTTTTAATTGTTTTTAGGGGCTGCAGTTGATGTGAAATTCGCTTGATTTGATGGCAGCTTGCATGTTTTGGAAGTTTTATTATGAGCTAGCACTGCCTGGATGTGGAGGCTGCCTATTGAGTTACCTGCCTTCATCCTCCCTCTGGCTGATCTTGAGAGAGAGGCAGTAGGTCACCATGCCATCATAGAGTTGTAGAATCGTTTGGCTCGGAAGGGATCTTAGAAGTCATCTAGTTCCAACTCCCCTGCCATGAGCAGGGACACCTTCTACTACTCCAGTTTGCTTGAGGCCTCATCCAACCTGACCTTGAACACCTCCAGGGAGGGGGCATCCATGACCTCCCTGGGCAACCTGTGCCAGTGTCTCACCACCCTCACTGGAAAGAATTTCTAGTGTCAATTTGTTTACAATGATCGAGCACCATCTTAGCTGCTTTCTGGGTTTGCTCCTTACTTTCCTCCCAATTCCATTAATATTCACTTTCATTAACATGATACAAAACCAGACAATCATCTTGGGGTCCTTTTTGTCATCTTAATGAAAACGAAACTGTACCAGTGATACACTTGCAGTGCCAGGTGATTTGACTGCAGCAGGGTAGGCAATTACCACTGCATTAACATATCCACGTTACACTAATGACCGAGAGCCACGCTTGCTATCAGGAGGCTGTGGTTTACTTTTGTCTTGGATGCAGAAAGGGATCATTAGATTTCCATGAATAATAGAAATGAGAGTAGGAAAAAGAACCCCTATTGGGGGTATTTTATCTATCTTCCTGCCAATATAAAATTCCTTTTTTCAGTATATATTCTACCGTTGTGTTCTTTTTCCTGACAAAAATGTCTGCGTTCAAATTCCTGAATAAGTCTCTGTGGGAAATGTGATCAGAGTGCTGTTAGGATCAGTGGCTGGCCTCCCTCTGATTTCAGCAGCAGTTGAATCAGGACTGTAAAAACTTGAACACCTCTTGGTAGGTAGCTTCTTCCAAGCAGGGTTTTAATCTATAAATCAGTAGGAGATGTACAGGGTCTCTCCGGTCACATACTTTAGCTACAGAGCATTTATGGGACTGTGGTAGCTGCTGGATTAGGCAGCTAGAAGGCAGATGGAATGCAAGTGAGTCCACCCACGCTGCCTATTGATAATTCATTATTCTTCTACCTTCAGAACATACTTTCAGGTCTATTCTGGTAAAAAAAGACACAAGATATTTATATTAAAATGTCTTTCTGCATGAGTTACAGCTTCATTCCACAGCTGCTTGTTTGGGGTTTTTTTTTTTTGTTTTTTTTTTTTTTTTACTTATGAAGACAAGGCAACATGGAGAGGAAAGGATCTGAGATGCAGACAGCCTTCCATTGTCCCTTTCCTCTGCTGGCAGCACCCAGAGATTGTGAGAAAGCATCATGATTTCTGCAAGAGACAGGGGAACATTTTCTGATTTTTACTTGTCATTTGTGTAACTTTTGGGGGAAGCCACAGGTGTGATTTGTCATTGGTCTTGCTCTTTGGAACTCTGATGTCACTTAGGTTGTGAGGCCTGTTTACACAGTTTTCATGATGCCCCTGTGAAATGCCTCTCCGTTGCTGTCCTCTACGTTTTGCATCATCATCAGCCAAGGGAGCACTGTGACACTACTCACATTTTCCTGATGCACAAAATTGGTTGCATGCCCATTTTCAGAGCATTGCAGGGGTCTCAAGACACTTCCTGCACACTTGGAGGTGAGATCCCACATATAACTTTGTTCTGCCCATCTTTCATGTTCCCAGATTACACCATATGGTATACTTGCTAGGTCAGGACATAGAGACTGGCACAGAAAGCGACAGCTTTCAGGTAGCTCAATGGAGGCTGGAATGAATAAGAGTGTTCTACACCAATAAAACCCTCTTAACTGCAGGGGACGACACTGGGCTCTCCATCCTGCAAGGAAAAAGCCACCTGTGAATGCTAAAAGTATGCAGAGCTGCAGCAGATGTCTGTGATTTAGAGATTTGAATAACACTTATCCTTGCCAATAGCTCTTATGTACAGGGATTATCTACCCTCTCAGATGAAAATGCAGTTTATAAAATGTGGAATATAGGAGAGATGGGGTAACCTTCAGCAGTGCTAAAGCTCTGGAGACAGGGGACAATGGATGGTTTCTTTGGTCGACTATCCAGCCCTCTCTTATTAGGGCTGTGCTCACTTTCAAGATTTCTCCAAGTCTGGTGGAGCAGCCTGACTGCAAATCAGTCTGGGTAAAGAAAACATCTTCTGACTTGGAAATTATTCCATAGGCTGAGTGGTTGCTGGTTTTGCCATTCCAGGTGGTGGTTTTCCTCCCACAGTGTGAGCAATGAGCATGAGGTGTTATTGTGTAGGCAGGTCATTTTTATTAAGGTGCTAAACAATTGGTTGAGGCACAAAGAGGATCTTTATGCTGTCAGATGTAAAACATTGTGGGCTATAATATTGCTATTAGGCTTTTTGGCTGAGATCAAGTTTAGCATTAGCTTTGGTTTATGCTTCTCCAGGACAGCCTCACAACAGATTCAGAGGTTGTAAAAACATGTTCTTATGTTGGCTTTTTTCTTTGCCTTTTGTGTGTGTGTGTGTGTGTGTGTGTGTGTGTATAATGATTTTGTCAGAAAATGTGGTTATTTAAGTAATTACAGGAGCTTATCCTTCATATGCTAATAAATTGACATTTACAAACAAGAAACATATATGTCAGTAACCAGATCAGTAGCTGTAAAATAATTTCTATTTATCTCATCTACTAATATCACTCAAAGGCGGCCTCAGGCTTCCAGACTGCAATAACATAAACACCAATTTAAGAGGTCTAGTCAATAAAGTGCACTGCACACACACTCCAAATGTAATTAGTTACTCTCTTCTGTTCCCATTGTGTTACCTATGGATTATATCTATGGATTAGGCCTTCCAGAAATGTTTCTCTCCTGCTGTTTTCCCCTCACTATATAGATCAGAGAGGTCAGGATATAGCTCCCACCTTCAAAGGTGGGAGTCATTTGCCTACAAATGTACATTCACCATCGGTCACTGCCACCCCCAGCCTAGGGTATTTCCTCTGGGAAATGCCAAAGGGATTTTAATGGTAGAATCACGTAATGGTAGGGGTCGGAAGGGGCCACTAGGGATTGTCTAGTCTAACCCCCCCTGCCAAAGCAGGATCATCAGTAATGGTTTAAAACACAAAACAAAGAGTATCCTCTAGTAATGTATTGCAAATAGTGAAATAGTCTTGCATAGTTTGGAGGTCACTTAAAAGCTTAAGAAATGTCCTGTGTACAGTATAACCCTTAAAGCTGTATAGATTGTAGGAGCCATGAGGTCTTGAGTGACCTGGTCTAGTGAGAGGTGTCCTTGCCCATAACAGGGGCATTGGAACTTGATGATCTTTGAGGTCCCTTCAAACCTAAATCATTCTATGAATCTATGAATTCTGTGGACCTAGGGCAGGCCACACAGGAACACATTCAGGTGAGTTTTGAAAGGCTCCAGAAAAAGAGACTCCACGGCCTCACTGAGCAACCTGCTCCAGTGCTCTATCAGCTTCACAGTAAGGAAGTTTCTCCTCATGCTGGGGTGGAACCTCCTGTGTTCCAGCTTGTACCTATGAAAAATTGTACATACGAAAATTTGAGTCATATTGAGGTTCCTTTGGAACTCTTGCTCTATTTAGAAAATGCAGGAACCAGTTTCTAATGAAGGGTTTTGCATGCCAGAGCTAAAGGTTTTCTGCCCTCAAAGGGGGGTGAGGCAGCCTTTCTTTGTAGTTTGCTGATGGGCAGCCTTAACCTCTCTTTCAAACTTCAGGCTAATTATCAACAGGGGTCCATGTTGCATCTCTTTCTAAAGCAGCTTTCAAGGCCATGGAATCCAACATAGTAAATAGCTGAACCTTAAAAGAGGGAAGGAAAAAAAAAAAAACCCGAAAGATGAAAAGAATGCATGGCATAAGTTTGATTTAGCAGAAATAGGCCTTTCAAGTTTTGTTTGCTTACCTTAGCAGACACATGAGCCAAAGATACACAGCAGACTGCAGAAATAATGAGGCAGAAAACAATACAGCATTGGGGGAGGGAATGTTTAGAACAGGAGTGAAAAAGTCTCCCTTTTCTGAGGCTGTGATGGGTGTACTAGGGGAGTTCAGGCTTTGGAATTGGCAAACTTGTGTGTATGAGCCCAAACCTTGTAGACTCAGCCCAAAAAGGACATGGACCTGTTGGAGTGGGTCCAGAGGAGGCCATGAAATGGTGCAAGGGCTGGAACTCCTCTGCTCTAAGTACAGGCTGAGAGAGTTGGGGTTGTTCAGCCTGGAGAACAGAAGGCTCCAGGGAGTACTTATTGTAGTCTTTAGTACTTAAAAGGACCAATCAGAAAGATGGGGACAGACTTTTTTTATCAGGGCCTGTTGTAACAGGGCAAGAGGTGATGATTTGAACTAAAGGAGAGAGGTTTAGACTGGACACAAAGAAGAAAGTTTTTACACTGAGAGTGGTGAAACAGTGGCCCATGTTGCCCAGAGAGGTGGTGGTAGGTACTCCATCCCTGGGACCATTCCATGTCTGCTTGGATGGGGTTCTGAGCAACTTAATCTGGCTCAGAATGTTTCTATTCACTGCAGGTTCGGGTTGGATTATGTGACCTTTAAAGGTCCCTTTCAACCTAGAGCATTTTATGATTCATTCTAAGAATTCATTTTGAAGTGAATTCAATTGAAGAAACTGTAAGAAACCATACCTGGTTGAGATCTGCAGTTGCATATTTTGTGAAATCCTTTGAAATTACCATAATTTAATTTTAAAGAAACATAGCTAAAGTTGTTATGATAACTGAGTATCTCATTTTCAAATGGACAGCTCAAATGTGGAACATTTTGCTGATGGTACAAAAGACTTTTTTTGCGGAGTTCTCTGCACTGAAATCTCAAAAGAGGGAAGATTTGCTCTTAACTGAGTTGTTCTGAACAGCTGGAGGAGTAGCTGAGGCTGTGCACCCTGCAGAACTGTGCCCGTGCACTTGTGGTGAGGGTGCCTTAGGCCCAAGGAAATGACATACATAAGTAATATATGAAATCATCTGCTGTGCCACTTGCTCATCTCTCTGCTACCATACCCTGAGCTTTGTCCACCCACTCTTTAAATGCCTGAAGCTTGAAGAGTTCCACCTGCATTTTTTTAGACTGCTTCTTAAATCCAATAGTACACAACTGAGCAATTAGTCTTGGCATTACTGAAATGCCTCTGCTTTCTTGCTTTCATTTTTCCCACTTACCACCCTAAATATTAGGATGGTTTACAGGCTGGTTTGCCAAACAATCTGAGAGACTCTAAGATGGTAATTTCTTAATTGGTATGAAGCACCTCATGATTCTGCCTAGAGAAAAGATGCTCAGAAGATCTGCAATGGGTGATAAAATTCCACATGGTGGAAATAGCTTCCAAAGAGTAAAAAAAATAATACAGAAACAGTGGACTTGTACAGGGAATAATTTCTGATCCAGACCAGCACTTCAGGATTAAGTCCACAATGCATGAGGAACATATTTCCGTCCTCAGCTGAACTCTATACCTTCCTTCTGCAAAGCATTGGAGCCCTTAACCCCGAGCCCTTGCACACTGACCCACTCTGCTAAAAGCCACAAAAAGATTCTTCTATTTTATTTTCCTTAAAGTACAGATTTTCATCTCTATGACCTTCCTAGAGATGCTTCCATTCCCCAGTAGGTTTTAAAAAGTTTATCAGTGCCTTGTACAGCTCTCAGTGGTAAAAGTGCTACAATGCAGGCTATTTGTTCCCAAATCTACACTTGATATAAGAAGCAGCGAGCAATATAGATGCTCATCTATGTACACACACACATGCTCACACCTTCTCTGGCTGACCTGGTTATTCCTGTGTTCCCATTAGCCTGCTAGGCTGTTCGGTTTAACCAGCTGCATGCACTAAATAATAGAAACATTTAATGTTTTGCCGCTTGACTGGGCCCCAACAACAGTTTGGAACAATCTCGTCCCAGCGGATCGTGATTGCGGAGCGGCTGGATGACAGCCCTGCTTCCTTCCAGCCATTTGCAGGGCTTTGGCTCTACCATGACTCCAGTGGGGTGGAAGTGAGGCAGAGAACATGTGCTATTTTCTGAACACCCTGGGTGCAAACAGGAGCGGGGAGTGCGTGCCTGTGTGCCTCCTGTTTACACTTCATGCAAATTCAGATGTTCCTATAGCGGCGCAAACCTCTTGCTGCTTCTGGAGAAGCTCTCAGAAGTTGTTTTCCTCTGTTGTTAAATTTGATTTCACTGTTTTACTGTGTCACAGAATGTGTTCTCTGCCTCCCTGCTGGGGAAGACCTTCCTGTGCAGCTCTCGCTGGCTGCAGGCATCCCAGGGTGGAAGCAGAGCTGCAAATCAGCCGTGTATCTGCTGACAGGTTTTATGAAGAGAGCGCAAGTCTCAGTCCCTTCATCCCCCTCTCCCTCCTTCTTCTCTCCTTGGACAATGCACTGTCTTTGCAAACAGAGATGCTTTCCCTTGATTTATCTCTCAGCCTGAAGGCTCACGTGGTCAAGTTCTTAAAAACCTGAAATATCCAACCAAAAGGCTTGGCAAACAAAGTGCTCCAGCAGGATCAGTGCTGGCAGCAGGCTGGTTCCTGCCTTGGGTCCTGCCTGTGCTTGCTTCAGGGAGACGAATCCTGGAGAGTCCATCCACTGCGGACAAGCTTTGTTGGATGCACCCATTAGTCCTACTGTGATTGATCCAGCCTCTCAGAAACTAATCCAGGATAACTCAGGTGTGCTGAAGGGCCCTGCAGAGCAGGGGGTGCCTCCATGATCTGCTGGCAATCTGCTGAGACCCTGAAACACAAGGACTTAGCTGGAAAGGGGTCTGTCACCCTGCAGAGGAGTTGGTGGCCAGGGCTCGTTCCCAGGGAGGCACTGTGGAGCCAGGGTGCTCCCAAATGACTTAGTACAAAGTGGTGCTGCCAAGTGAAGCTAACTGCTGACCTGTGTCAGCTGAGACTGAGGGATGAAGCCAGCCAGCTTGGCTGGCGCTCTCTCCAAATGAAGCATTTTCTTCTCTTTGTCCAGACTGAAAATTGGAAAATGTCAGCTTTGTTTTCTGATGAAAATTCATTGTCTGCCAGCTTTCCTGAAAGCTATTGGTAATGCCCTGCCCTAGCCTGCATCAACGAGAGTCCTAAAATAGAGCTAGTGGGGAAGAGAAGTGGTAAAAATACAGGCTGCTCTGTTCTTGTAGGAGCTATTACTCTTCCTGCCCTGCTGTGGGTGCCTGATGTGAGTGTGGCAGCTTCTGTTGATAAAGGATGCTGTTTCTCCCCAAAGAAGAGGAATTTGTTATTGCTACCCGAGGAACCTGTCGTCTGACAAGTATTTCCCCTCTCTCAACCTCTGTTCTCCTTTTCTATCTGTAGCTGTAGTTCTTGTGCCCTTCCATATGCCCTAGCTGTGCTGAAAAGCCCAGTGCTGTACACCTCAAATTGGCCCATGCATTTTTAATGCAGTCTTATTGACTGGATTTGGGAAGCAGGAGGATAAAACAAATCGCCCTACCAGGAAGGAAAAAGCCATTTGGCCAAGTGCATCTGCTCACCTTTGATTTATTTCAGCAACTTTCTCCTATATTTTCACTCTATTCCCTCCCCTTAAAAATCATCTATTAGTCTTCTAGTATTTTGGCATTTGCATCTGCAGTCTGCTTCTCAACCTATTCCATATTCACATTCCTTTGATATATACATTGGAAATAATGACCCAGAGCTGAAATACTAGCTAAACCTGGTTTCTGATATAATCCCTGTGGTATTTAATTTTACTTTCTTAGGCATCTCAAATGATGGCTTGTGTGATTGGTATCTAAATGCATAGTGCTGTATCTTGGAGGGTTAAACATTGTGTTCAAGCTGGGAGTGTGAAACCTTGCTGAACAAAGCCCCTCCAGATAAATGAGCTGTGTGCTGTTTGCTCGGTGCATGTGGATAACCTGAGCCTTGCAAATGCTGCCTGGGATAAATGCCGGAGGGGGCAGGAATGCAGAAATCCACGCTTCAAAACCTTGGCTGTTCCTTCAGCCACCAGCTTTGGGCCTGCAACCTTTTGTGTGGGCTGTGGGAGGTGCTAGGGATAAAGGAAATGTTGGAAAGGGAGGTTGTGTGTATCTGTTGTTTGGGCAAATAAGTACTTGTCTTCTCTGCTGTCTTCTAGCAGGATGTTCATTAGGTTGGAATGAAGTATAATTCTGGGAGCACCAGTGTGAAAGTGATATCCAAAGGGGCTTCTGGGTGAGCTTGAACTTCTGGGATTCCTTTTGAGATGTGGACTGTTTTGTTAGCTTTCCACACATGGCTGGTTTGTACTGCACAGCCAGTCCATGTCTTCCAGAAGCAAGAGTGTTACAGAATCATAAAATGCCAGGCCGGAAGGGACCTAAAGGATCACTTGGTCCAACCTTTCTTGGTGAAAATGCAGTGTAGACAAGGTGGCCCAGCACCATGTGCAGATGGGCCTTGAAGGGTGTCACCTGTTCAGGACTCCACCACTTCCCTAGAGAGATTATTCCAAAGGCTGATTGTTCTTATTGTGAAAAATTATCCTCTTAGGTCCAACTGGAATCTCCTCAGTAATAACTTGTGCCCATTACCCACCCTTTAAAAACTGTAACATGGCCTTCTTTTCTCAAGGCTAAACAAATCCAGTTCTCTCAGCCTTTCTTCATCTGACAGCTTCCCAGTTCTTGTGGCCATCTTTGTGGCATTTCTCTAGACCCTCTCCAGCCTGTCCACATATTTTTCGTATAGCAGGAACCAAAACTGAACAGAATTCCAAATGTGGCCTGGCAAACCCTGAGTGGAGTGGAACTCTTGTTGAGTCCCTCTCCACTTATCCCTCTTGTTGATGGAACCCACCACTCTGTTGTCTCTCTTTACCACAGCAGCATGCTGTCCACCAGGATGCCCAAGTCCCTTTTCAAAGAGCTGCTCCCCAGCTGGCTCCCCAGCCTGTGCTGCACTCCTGGATTATATTTTCCCAGGTGTGATATCTTCTACTTGTCCTCGTTGAACTTCCTAAGGTTCTTGTTAACTGACTCTTCCAGCCTATCCAGGTTTCCTTGCAGGGTGACCTCTGCTCCACTCAGCTTGGTATCATCAGCACAATTCATCAGGGTGCACTTGTTCCCATCATCCAGATCATTTATGGAGATATTAAACAGTGTTGGACCCAGTATCGGTCCCTGGGGATGCAGCAATGACCAGATAGACCCCAACTCTCCTCTAATTGCCTGTCAGACCAGCACAGGCTGTGTGTGGAAGATGAGAGGCTGTGCTTGCAGCCAGCCCACAGGGAGCAGGTCCAGGCATGGCCTGCTAAGCCCACTGTCCTTCAACAGCAATAAACTCTTCTTCTCCAGGCAAACCAAACTCTATCTCAGTCTTCTTGCTTCTCTTTTCCTTTCTTTATGGCAGAGTCTTGGGCACCTGCAGGTCTCTGTTTCAAACCTGTAGTAACGACTACAGGTTTGAAACAAACCATCAAAACCACTTGTTTTGATGACCCACGTCTGCCAAGGGAAAGCTGTAATGGACTGGAATTCCAGTAACACTGAGGTAGCCAGTTAGAGGTCCAAGTGGTGCATGGCCACACCAGCAGCTTGTGTGCCTGCTAGGGATTTGTGGGAATTAATGGTATAATGGTACATTGGTGCTTGTTGCAGAAGCGTCTGTGATGTCCATCCAAAACCAAGACCCACACTGATCTCTACAATCACTGCAGCAGCTCATTAATATAGCAGCCTATCCCCAGACCTGGCAGTCTGACCAGGTAAGGTGGACAAAAATGAGATGGGAAGGAAGAAGAAGAGAAAAGGGAACGATGATATACAAGTCAAAGTGAGCTGAGAACAATCAGATCTTGGCTTCTTCAGTCCCATCCCGATGCACTATCCCTGGACCAAGCAAAACCAAACTTCATGTCCCTGTCCTCTCTAAAATACCTTGTCCTGTGCTTTTCTGTGTCATGTTACTGCTGTGAGTCTGTGAGGCTTACACTCCTGATGCAGATAGAAATTACCATCAGCAGCATAATAAAGAGTGATGTACAGAGCCATGTTAGTCCTTCTCAGGCTGCAAGCTGTTATGGTGGCGGTTTAAATCCGCCAACAGTATTGCTGCAACTTCACAAGATCTTGGCGCTTTTTAGTCTAATGGGAATGATATGGCTCCTTCTTAGCTGCCTGCAGCAGCAAATGCCACTGCTGTGGGATTTGAAAGTAGTCTCAGCATCACAAGGATGGTGCTGGCCTGAAGAACCAGAGTGGGTCCTTCCATAAGAGCAGTCCGGCAGGGTGTCGGTGTGGGATTGACAGTGAAGGTAACCTAAAACTCCATGTAGAGGCAGAGTTATCTTCATGCTTTTGCAGCTTACAGCCATTTACCAGTGTGGGAAAGGCATGTGAAAAAAAATGCACTGAAATGATTCAGTGGAATGTAAAACATTCTGTGTTAGGATGCGTTTTCCCTAAAGCATCCCTTAACCAAATAGAGCTGCTTGAGAGAGTGCAGCGCAGGGCCACAAAGATGATGAAGGGAATGGAACATCTCTCTTATGAGGAGAGACTGAGGGAGCTGAGGCTCTTTAACTTGGAGAGGAGAAACCTGAAGGGTAACCTCATCAATGTATATAAATATGCAAAGGTGAGTGCCAGGAGGCTGGAGCCAGGCTCTGCTGGGGGATGCCCAATGACAGGACAAGGGGCAGTGGATAGAAGCTGAGGCATAGGAAGTTCCATGTAAACATGAAGAATTTTTTGCCTGTGAGTGTGACAGAACACTGGAACAGTCTGCCCAGGGGAGTTGTGGAGTCTCCCTCTCAGGAGATATTCAAGAGCTGCCTGGATGTGTTCCTGTGTGATCTGGTCTAGGTGATCCTGCTCTGGCAGGAAGGTTGGACTGAATGAGCTTCTGAGGTCCCTTCCAGCCCCTGAGATTCTGTGAGGTTCCCTTTGCCTCAGGTGGAGTTTTAGCCACTCAAAGTTTGAGTGACTGATGCATGGTTCAGTAACGTGTCAAAGAAACATTTTGTTGTCTGTGTTCAGTGTTGACCCAAAGTTGAAAGAGAGAGAGGTGTTTGCAGATTTGTGTGTCAAATAACTTCAGGGAGTAATGCCCTTTTAAAATATTCCTTTTAATGAGCTTAAGTGGAGAAAATTGTAAAACATCATTCATACTTTGATGTCCTAAAGTACGAAATCCAAATAGCTTTCTACTGACTAAATTCTATCCCTTGACCATGGGAAGAGGCAAGATTTAGGAATATCTTTTGAGATCACATAAAATAGGGTCAACTTTGTGAGGCAGTGGCTGTGCAAATCATTGGCGTATGGGAGCCATGAGTTCAAGCTCTGAGCTCACTATTTCTCTTACAAGCTGACACTCAGTCAGTTTAACACAGTCCTTGAGAAAGGCGCAGAACCAGCTGCAGTGGTTGGAAAACTTCCCTAGGACATGGAACACCTTGGTTTGAACCTGTTAAGCTACAGCTTTATCTGAGATTTTGACTACAGTGCTTCTGTAAAACAGAAATGAAAGCATTTTTGTGTTTCGGGAAGGTGTTTTGAGCATTTAAGACACCCCAGACCAGAGTTTAAAAGGTGTTTAGATGCCTGAAGCTTCAGTTAAGCAATTTGGAAAAATCACTCAGGGTTCCCAGGTGCCTAACTCGCTGGCTTTGCTGAGCATTTCATAAGCTGCTCAACCAGTATTTGCCATACACCCAGATAAATGAGCTTCATGGCATCCTTTTTAGAGGTGGCTTTAAAGTCTTTTCATCTGCCACGGGAAAAGTAACACCTGGGAAATAGCTGTAAAACATAGTTAGACCTCCAGGGCAGTTTATTAGTGTTCTTTATGGAAATCCACATGGAAAAATAGCTCTGAAAATATTTGGCATCTTAACTACTGACAGGCTTACCAAGACCACAGACTGGACGTACAAAATCTCTGGGTTGACCTTTGAGTAACCCCGGTACTGAAATATTCAGTTTGTTGTACACAGTCTGCTTTAATTCACATTAGAAAAAAATGTTGTACCCCAGAGCAAAGAACCTGGCCAGGTGTGAAGGGCTGCAGCTGATGTGTGTCATCAGCTCTGTGACTAAGCTCCAGAGGTCTGCAATTGCATGTGGACTTCAACAGCTATCCAAAATCAAGTGATGGAGAAGTTGGCTGGGAAGCATTTGCTATTGTGTGTGTTTGTATGCTTTTAACTTGAAGTATTTTATGGATCAGGGAGAATTGAGGTGGTACCAAGGATGCTCTAAACCTTCTGGATGTGGGTGATTTGGTCACAGCTTTATGGTGATGGACTAATACATGTACTACCTTCTGCTCAGAAAATGTATTCATCTTTTACCAGTCTGAGTAAATTAACTTTCCTGGTGCATTGTGTTTTCCTTCAGCTTCTTTAGGAGGGTGTAAGGAAGGCTTTGGGTTTTTTCGTGGCTGTATTTTGACAGGCTTCTAATACTTTGCTGGTTTTTGACTGTGAGCAATAATCCAGACTTTATTTATATTCAAGTTCCTCAAAGTCTTGCCCTCCTTCTCCAAAAATATTTGGAAGAAGACAATGCAATTCTCTTCCTGGAGGGAAAGGGACTGGATTCAACCCAGAACTGAACCACAGAATCACAGAATTAACCAGGTTGGGAAAAAAGCTTTGAGATCAAGTCTAATCTATTACCTAACACCATCTAATCAACTAATCTATTNATGCCTTACCTGCCCAGGACACTCCAAGTAGGCATCTGGTTGGCCAAATGTCCCCTAGACCCACTCTGGGATTCAGTGGATCAATCCTTGCACTTTCTGCTGAGCTCTCATTTTTCAGGCCTCATTCAAGTGCATTATGTGTGGAGCACCATCCTAGGCCACAGATGAGGAGAGAAGGATGGCTTTGTAACTTTGTGTCAGAAAGCCCACCTGTGCCTCTGTAATTGTTTTATCTGGGGTGGCTGTAGCAGTTAGGGTCCATCAGGCTTTACCTCAGCTGTGAAGGCATCCCTGGATCCAGCATCCCTGGATGCATATTTCTGTACCATAACAAGCTCATGTACCTGCATAGTTATTGCTGGAGGATTCTTCTGCTGGAGCAGTGCTTCGCTTGTGCTTTCTGCATCACCTCATTACATCTGCTTTTCAAGGATCTCTGCGAGGAGACAAATCTACAGAGATGTATGGAGATCACAGCACTCAACCTCTCCCACAGGCTCTCGGGTGAGAATGCAGGCAGTGGCCAATCCCTCTTCTTGCTCAGGCCTGTATTTTATTAATGTTCTTCTTTAATTCATGAAAATGGAAGAAGATAAGTGACTTCTCTCCTTCCCATCTGAAGCTGGATAAGAATTTGCTGGCCTGTTCAGTAACCCGTAGCCATCCCTCCTCAGAGCCTCCCAAGAATAGACATATTAATGCACCCTTTTTTCTTTATGGCTTTAATTATTGTGTGCACTGGGTGCGATGATAAGTGGATATCTTTGTGTTAGGCAGCTAATTAATGTTTGGAACTTACTCTTTTGTTTATTGTAGAGTTTTGTGTGAAACCATTCTCAGCTGTAATAGAGTTCATGAAATACACACTGCGGATCCCAAACGTTACAGACAAAAAGATGAGGTGGTGCTAAGGGCCAGCAGTGCACGGTGACTTCTTTTGGTCCTACATACATCAGCAAAATGAAGTGAAGCCAGTTGCTGGAGGACTGATTGCAGCTAAAGTACCTTGGTTAATCTCACACGTGCAGGATGCCTTGTGAGCCAGGAAGGCTATCAAGATACAGTTTTAATTAACATTTGCTTTTTAGATAATGTGCGCAGTTTATTTTGGCAAGAGTTCATTGAATATGAAATTTCCATAATTAAGATACTTAAACCTGCAATGTTTTGTTTTCTGCAGTATTTTTTCCAAAATGGCATAAATTCTGCAGCGTTTATTACGCAGTAGACAACCGCTACAAGAAAGAGCAGTTTCTTCCCCTGCTCTTTTTTAATCTGCTTTTAACCTCTTGGTTTTGGTGACTCGTTAGGCAGCATCTTCTTTTCACAAATGTTGGAGCCATCCCAGAATAAAAATAGAGAAGTTATAAATATAAGTAGCTGTTCCTAAGGCAATAAAACACAAGTCTTAATTTGTCTTAATATCCACATCTGAGTGGTCACTATATCATTTGAACACCCCACAAATCTGTGTAAATCAGTGAGTCATCACAGATGTATTTCTGTTCTGTCTTTCAGAAGGAGCCAAACTCCTAGAACAATGCGTTTTACATATCGAGAGGTATTAAATTCTCCTCCCAGAAATATCACCAACCTCCTGTGCTAAGAGGAATAAGAGAACAGTTGTGAGAAGCCTTCCAGGCGTAGATGGTGACCTGAAAGAATTTATATTTCTTGGATGTTTATCTTCTTTTTCATAGTGCCTAAAAAGAATGTGCTGAAAAAGCTTGCTTCTGCTTTATATCTTTCTGTCGTGGATTCTTAAGATGAAGCTCAAAAGCTCTAAAACCAAACAGAAATGAGACTTTGCATCTTAGCTCTGCATAACATCAACAGCTTTTCACAGAAGGCAATGTCATTAAACAATGCCAAATTAATAGAGGAAGAAAACTGCTTCCATTCCAGTTGTGTTGAGAGGAGTTAGGAGTGAAGAGGAGGATAAAATCACTGCTCAGAGTGATTGCTGGACCAAAATGAGATTCTTTAGAGTACTCATGTCATTGCTGGGAAGGAAACATTCAGATCTGTTGTGGCACTGCAAGTTTATTATTTATTGAGGGACTTCCAGATGAGTGCAGGAGGAGTGTAAAATTGAAGAACAAATTAAGGATAAAAGGTTGTCTTCTGGCTAAATCCTCTTGCTTTAGGATATTGACAGTATTTCACCTTGAGAAACCACCTTGAGAAACCACCAGGAGTGCGGTGCATGAGGTCTTGAGGGGTCCTACCTCCTCCCCACATAGAATCATAGAATTCCCAGAGTTAGGAGGGTCCTCAAGGATCATTTAGCTCCAATCCCTCTGCCATGGGCAGAGCCACCTCAGCCTAGATCAGGTTGCTCAGAGCCACATCCAACCTGGCCTTAAAGACCTCCAGGGATGGGGCTTCTACCACTTCCCTGGGCAACCTGTGCCAGTGTCTCACTACTCTCATGGTGAAGAACTTCTTTCTAACATCCAGTCTGAATCTACCCACTTCTACTTTTGCTCCATTCCCCCCAGTCCTTTCACTACCTGACACCCTAAAAAGTCCCTCAGCAGCTTTCTTGTAGGTCCCCTCCAGATACTGGAAAACCACGATAAAGTCTTCTCAGAGCCTTCTCTTCTCCAGACTGAACAGCCCCAACTCCCTCAATATCTCCTCATAGGAGAGGTGCTCCAGCCCTCTGATCATCCTCATGGCCCTGCTCTGGACACCTTCCAGCACATCCATACCCCCTTCTAAGGACTCCAGAACTGGCTGCAGTACTCCAGGTGGGAGTGAAGGGTTTACAGATCAGGAAAAGAACAGCTCTCTTGTGAAAATCTAGGTTTTTCTGAAGTGCTCAGGTTGTTTCTCTGTTGTCCAAAGAGTAACTGTGAGGAGAGCTGAAATCACACAAGCCTCCCTGTATGCACACATACCTTGTGGAGGTGATAGCTTAAATCCACACTGCTAGGTAGCCTCTGTTTTCCCTGGGCTGTGACATAAGCTCTAGCTTCTGTCCCTGGAAGGAACTCATCTGCACTCAGTGTCTGCACCCAAAATAGGGTGAGGCAGGCAAATATGGTCAGTCCAGCAGTTCCTATCAGAGCTTTAGCTTCTGCCAAAATCTCTGGGGGTCCTGGACCAGGTTATGACTTGGAGGAAGGTCAGTGTGGGATGTTGTTTCTTACCTGTGGAGCTAGGCTGAGCTGTTGAGAGTAACCCCTGTGATAAAATGCGAGTGTGCTCAGCGGGGGAATGCTCATCGATTGCATCCCAGTGTGTCAGAAAGTGTAGATGTTAATTAGCACCAGCAATTGCTAGAGGAGAGAATGGTGCCTGCTGTACTTGGAGGGGTGTAGCTTGCCTTTAGAAAGTAGTAAATCTGTATTGGCTAAACTGCCTCTGTTGGAGCGTTTTGGAATTACAAACTCTATGCAGATTTGTGTGAAGTTAATAGTCTCCCTTGGCACATAAACACAGAGGTGGGGGACCCCTGCTCAGGAAGGTATTCAAGATTGAGAAGCTAGAATTGTGTCCTTCAAGCTAGGAGGGGAGAAGGTAAAGAAATGGACATACTGATGGATGCAAAGCACTATGGGGTAGAAGAGAGGCTGTGAGTTTATTCAAACTGATGCTAAAATTTCCGTGAGCATCCACAAATGTAAATCTAAGCCTCCCACCATAAGAATTATGGCAATTATTACTCTGCTTGTCAGAATGACACCTAACAAGACTGTAACCAGCCAGAGAACACACTTTAGCTTTAATCAACCATCACATATTTTCCTCACAAAATAATATAATCTCCCCACAGCTTCCAGATCCCTGAAGTATGTGCTGGTCATTAGCTGTTATGATCTACATAGCTGTCCTTTCATTCTGAGGTTTTTACTTCATTCATTTTCTTCATTGCACAGCAGACAGCAGAGAAAACTGAAGCTCCATGCTTCCAAACAAAAATTGGTACTAAGAAGAAAAGAAAACCTATCAGTTTATATGCTACTTAGAAAAAAGATCAGAACAAATTCTAGATGCCTTGGTCAGGTACTTCTGTAATCCTGGCCTTTGTGCTTCTGCTTTACCCTTGTTGCTACATTCTTGCTCTGTTCTTTTTGGTCTGCATTAAATATGCTTGCATTTAATTCCATTACAGGCTCATAACTAGTTTGCTGGGTCTTTCCACACTGAATGGAAATGAGCTGAGGTGTGCTATGTGCTGCATCCTGTTTATCCATCTAGAAGTGGGTGAACCAGGCAGGCAAGGCTCAGGGGAAGGAGAGGGCCGATCAGTTATAAGCTAATGGGTTAGTAATGACCACAGACTGGGCTATGTCCCTATCAAGTTCAGTGCCTTTGTAGATACAGCAGGGAAATTGTACAAGATGAGTTTGCTCAACCACAAACGCACTCGCACAATAGAGAGGAAAATGAAAACCAGAGATAAAAGAAACAATATATTAGCTTTACAGAAAGCTGGAGTACAAAGGGTTCAGGAAACTATATTTTGAAGAATTAAGAAAGTTTTAGGAGGTAAAGTGGCAGGAAGGGATATATGGAACACAGTGATTGCTGTGCCTTAAAGAGGAACTTCTCGGAGACTGAGATTAGAAGTGTGTGTTGGAACAGCCAAAGCGGCAAAAGAGGAATACAGAATCACAGAATTAACTAGTTGGAAAACAGCTTTGAGATCGAGTCCAACCTGTCACCTAACCCTTCTAATTAACTAAACTATGGCACTAAATGCCTCATCCAGTCACTTTTTAAACACCTCCAAGGATGGGGACTCCACCACCTCCCCAGGCAGCCCATTCCAATGCCAATCACTCTTTCTCTGAAGAACTTCTTCCTAAGATCCATCTGAAACCTGCCCTGGCACAGCTTGAGACTGTGTCCTCATATTCTGGCACTGGGTGCCTGGGAGAAGAGACCAACTTCCACCTGGCTACAACTTCCTTTCAAGTAGTTGTAGACAGCAATAAGGTCTACCCTGAGCCTCCTCTTCTCCAGGCTGAACAACCTGGAGTTAGAGTCACCAAAAAGAAGAAAAAGAACCTCCCTTAGGAATATCAGTAAAGGAGAAGGAAGTTCAAGAACGAGATCAGTCCTCTAATAAATGAAGGGACTATTTAAATAGTCATTCAAAAGGCTAAGATGCTAAAATATAAACATTTCTGTAATGAAGAGAAAGATTAGTTTCTGTCTGCAGAAAATTAGTACCAATAACCATTTGGTTTTGATGGGACATTGTTTTGCCCAATAGTTGTGAAGGGGCACTATGTATGTAATCTGGCATCCAAGAATGTACTAGAAAGGCTATAGGCAATATATGTGGGTGTGATGAAGGGTGGGGAGGAGCATGGTGAAAGCCCTTGAATCTTTGCAGCTCAGGAGGGCCAGATACTGTGGAGTTACTGGAGCTAAACTGGTGAGTGCGGCAGAGCGGCCATGGCAGGACTGGTGAGCTTGTCTAATGTTTAGAGGTGCGATGTTAGAAGCCTTGATGTAATTAGCACCTCCTGAAGCAGCAGCCAGGGCAAGCCAAGGGATGTCTCTGTGTCTAAAGTGATGGAGAACATCTAGGGGAGTGCTAAAAGTGTGACAGTAGGTCTGAGTTGGCATTAAGTAGTTTTTGTAACTGAAGAGTGTAAGACAGCACCCTTGGGTTGAGTTACTTGGCCAGCAAGACACATGCCTACAGCAGCCCTGGACCCTCCACTCACTGCCTTGACTCTTTTATTTCCTCTTGTTTCTTCTTTCCTTTAGTGCAATAAGAAAGGGGGTTCTCCCATTCAAAACACAACTTTAGAGCTAAACACACTTAGATTGGTCTTCAGCAGAGGAATGAACTTCACCTGCAGGGATTTAATTAGCAGTCACTGGGTAAACCAAACGGGCAGATTATTGTAAAAGCAGAGCTGATAAAATTGGAGGAGCCATGGGTTACCTGGTGAAAAGCTAATAGACTATCAGTTTGAAAACAGTATGTAAAGTGATTCTGGCAGTTCCATTTGAAAAATATCTTCTATCATCAGTAAAATAAATGGAGCTAAAATCACTGGTGTTAGAAGCTAAGTGCAGTAAAGAATAGAGGTTTATAAAGAGTAAATCCCTCTAAGAAAGCACACTGTGGTTTAAAACAGAATCACCATCTCTTTTGGCAGCAGGTAACGCAATTAATGTCATAAATTTGGATTTTTCCAAAGCATTTGATATCACATTTCAAGAAATCTACTTGACAAATTAGTTTAGTGAGGCTTGCAATGTGAAGCACGGCTGAGAGACTGTGCAACAGAAGCTGGATGATGGATAGCCAAGTACTGCAGGCAGGAGAGGTACCTAATGGGGTTTTCTGGGAGAGTGTTAGGTCCAGTTTTATTTAACCTCTTCATTAATGAGCTGGGAGAGGGAGTAAGTGTGTAAATTAATGATCTCAGTTTGAGATTTGCAGATAAAAAGAGAGAAATAAGGAATGTGGGCAAAAAGATAACAACATGCCTTCTCCTTGAAGACAGAAATGCAGGGGTATGGATAGCTTAGGAGAGCTGGTTGGGAAAGCAGAGCTGGCGTAGAAATAATAGACCAAGAGGACAACAGAAAGAAACAATTTAGACCAAAGTTTGCAATGGAGTGTGCCAGTGATACAAATAGATACACATTTGGGTTGTATTTGACAGCATTTCATCATAATGCAGAGGATGTGACAGCATGAATCACGACTCTTAGGACATTAGGTAGTCAGATGGGAGGAAGTATTAAAATGTACACTGTGAAAAATAATCTTCTATTGGCAGGTGGATGGTCCAAATGATCTACTGATCTTTCACCTGTGCTCTGTATTTCTCTGAAGTCAAGAAACAAATAGTTGTAGCCTGGATTTGTTACACCATAAAGCTACGCAAAATGCAAACTGGGCAATAAATCACACAGATGACAAAAGGCATGAAGAGGATGAGGAAGAAGTGCAAAGCCTTATGCTTAGCAATTGCAGCTTCCAGGTTTTGTGACTGAATTTTTCTCCTCACACAGAGTTTCTTCATACATGTTCTGTGCTTTCTCTGCTGCTTCCCAGCTGATGAGCACTGTGATGTGACATCTGAAGGATTTGGGAACGTCAAAGAAAAAACAACCACAACGGGGGGGGGGAAAAATGGCTTAAATTTTGGGAAAACCAGAGATCATATGCAGGTGAACAGTATTATTTTGGGGTTATTTCTGTCAGGTTGCAGAACCTCTTTGTGTGATTGTGAAGGGTTCAGGGTTTTCTGTGGAACAGGTGCCTCATTAAATTAGGCTTATGTTCAGGAAGGCTTGAGAACGAATTTTTTTGGAAGGGGTAGAGATAAATGGAAATAACAGTTCTGGGCAATTGTTAGTTCAAAGAGACCATCAAAGCCCTGAAAATGTTATTTTTAGTTGCAGATGTCTGGTGAGAGAGAAGTGAGCGAGCTCCTCTTGTTCTCTGCTGAGGGGCCGGGTGCTAATGAACACACAGGTTTTGCAGGATGGAGAAACAACAGCTCCTGCACGCCGTGCTTTGTGCTCCCACAGCTCTTTTCATCAGCAGGTTGGGAGTATTTATCCAGATACTTCATTAAGTGGAATGATCTGCTGAGCAGCGAGAGAGCTCACAAGTCAGGTATAAGCTTTGATAAGAACATGAACAAACCGACCAAAATGAATCCCACTGTAGGTTTTGTGACCACAGGGGTGAAGACTAACCCCTTCAGCCTGGGTTTTCTCTGGGAAGATACACAATTGTTCTTAGACAGCCTCTGCATTTTTTTACCCTCATTTTCATTAAGGATGGACTACTTGAATTCATATATAAAGAATCCTGCTTTTGGGAATGCATTTCTAATCTTCATCAAGCTGGCAAACAACATAGGGCTGCTTGGGTCTGGAAGTGCTGGTGAAATGTTCTCTCTTCGTAATTTATGATGCGCAAATGGCTCCTTAAGACTCCTGGCATTGCTCCTGTTCCCTCCTCGGAGAGCTGGAGTTTCCCTGAGTTTGAGTGGCTCTTTAGAGGCAGGATGTGTACCGTGCTGTAATTTCCAAGCAATTTGAAGCATTTATCACTGACCCAGGCTTGTCACAAGTGTACTTCGCAGGTTTTATTTGCTGCTCCTCTGTGCTAGTCTCCACCTTGTCTTAGGCCTTTTCCCATAGAAAGGAAAGTAGTTAGAGGAAAGGTTTATGCTGGTGGAAGGTAGAGCTGATGGTGGTCAGGGCCAGCCTCACACTCCCCTTGAAGTAGCTCCTGCCTCCATTCTACTTCTGCCACCTTATCCTGGAGTCAGCAGCTATGGCACTGCTGCACCTTCACAATTGCATTATGCTCCTCTGTGCCCCATGGGCTGTCCCTGAGCATCAGTGCCAGGATGCATTCTGGTAGAGCCTCTGTCATCAGCAATCTACCACCAGAGTTGCCTAATTTCACTGTTTTCTTACGGAGAAGGGAAAAATCCTTTCCAAATGTGATGGAAGGAAGCCACTAGTGAAAGACAACACGTTGGAATATCTCTTTGGAGGAGGACAATGTGGAGTTGTGAGAGGATATGTGACACTTGCTTTCTCTGCATCATTTTCATGGCTGGTATGGGGAAATTTGCACAACATGCTGTTTCCCAGTTCACGCTTATGTAAGGGAGAGTGCTGAGATCTGTTTTCCCTGTCTTCTGTTTGATCTTTTTTCTTTTCAAGTCCAACCTGCTACCGCATTCACTTCCCGTAATCTCCTATCATGTGCACCCATTCACACAGGCTGGCTTTGTCCTGCCAGTTCTATACCTGCAACCCTCTGTATAGGCATCATTAATGTATGAATGCAGAATCAGCCCTTAAATCATGCATCATGAATAAGTTCCAAGTGTAGAGTGTGTGGTAAACCTGCTGTATCCAGGAGATGTAGTAGAAAAATCTTTGTTGCCCATAAATCAGCCACCTGAGCAACGGATGCAAAATATTTTTGATTAAAGAACAGAAATGAAGCAATGCTCTTCTCCAGAAATAACATTCCTTTTTGGACATGCTGCTGAGCAAGAAATGAAAGGAAATACTGGGAAGTGATTGTAATAGTTAATTATTTTTAAACCCATGTGCTGCAGGTCACACGGCAAGCCTCAGTTGACAGAAAATCAGAAGAATCAGTGTTTTGTGGACAAGATATTCCCTAGAAGTCAGGGGGGTTGTGGATCCTCTGGACCGTCTGGTCCTGTCCACTTAGAGGTGGGCTGCTGTCTCCTGAATGTGTAGTTGCCTCACTCTGCACTCATTGTTTAGGAAAGCTCATAAGCTGTTGGAATTTTGTTTTGTAAAAGCTTTTGCATCTGCAGTTCGTCTGGGCACATGATGTGGGGGAGGACAAGAGGTGGCTTCTTTGTTCACCCAATGTCACAGAGACAGGCCCCAGCCATCTCAGTGCTGAGCTACCCAGAGACCTGCATGTGATTTGCCTATTCGTGATGGGAAATCAGAGATGCCCTGGCCCAGGGAGCTGCGATCCTTTTCCACTTGAATACGCTTTGTATTACTAAACTGAAGATTGTGTGAAATCAATTGGGAGGGAAAAAAAAAAAATCAATGCCTGGTTTTTCAGGATGAAAAGGCAAGATAGCCACACAATTAAGCACTGGAACACATTTTCCACACTCTTCCTGTCATGTTCTCCTGATTCTGTGTCTTAGCTGTTCATCAGAAATAATTAAACTCTCTCCCATGGGCAACAATTACTTGCTTAAAATATTTGAGTAAAAGGAGTGCATTTATAATTACCTACCCTTTTTGAAGGTGAAACTGAAGATTATCTTTTGATGAAATAAAAGTGTGTGTGGGAGACTTCCTGACTATCAGCACATCACACCGTATGGTGCTATGGACGCCATTCACTGCTGGTGATGCTCTTCACGGCTTGTCTCCAGCCCTCTACTACCTCTTGGCTCTGAAGAACCAGTGGGAAGGTTTGGTTTCAGAGCTAGACTCAAGTCTAAGCCCCTGCCTATTCCATAAGAGATGTTTGTCATAGCAAATCTGCATAGGGACGTTTTTAAGCAGCAGGAACGAAGCAGGAAACACATCCAATTTGTACCTATCAAATATCACCCTTTTATTTAGTCATACTGCGTCTTCCCTTTTCATGCTAAGAGTTGTCTTTGTTCCTTTTGACTCTTACTCTCAAGGGAGTTGGAGCTTTGAAAGGGTTTCATGTTTCAGAGAAGCCTTTTTTTCCCCTCTCAGATTTGTTTACTGATCCATCCTTGGTAAGACCTTTTAGCGAATGTGATAGGAAGGTTATTAAAAATAAAATATTCATCAGGAAATCAGCCATAAACATGTGGGCTGGTTAAAATTCAATTCCTAATTCTTTCAACCTTGACATAATTTTTTCTTTTTTTTTTTTTTTAATACCTCTGTATACAAATTTTGGAGCTAATTTATTTTATCAACTTGTGCTTATTTCAGTTGTTCACACGACTAGCTCCTGTCTGTTTAATAGCATCAAGTAATGCGACAATGGTAAAAGTGACAATGACAAATGGAGGATTGTGACAGATTGGCTGAATTTGAATGTCTCTTACAGAGAAAAATGTTTCAGGAGTGCCATTAATTGCTTTCACAGCAGTGAGTTATGTTTGTGCATCTTGTCTGTCACTCGGTGCCTGTCCCTGCTCCTCCCATGCAGAGAGGGGTGCTGGCTTCTTTCTTTTCATTGCCTGGTTCTGTCGTGCAGGGAAGCCAGGACAGGGACTGCAGGGGAGAGATATGAGAGGGAAAGCAAAGCAGGTTGGTCCTAGGCAGAGGTGGGAGCTGGATTTATCTGGATTATTAAATACAAGTGCGGTCAGGAGACTGGGACAAAGCAGCCATCTCTGGGAAGCAGCATGGCAACAGTGGAGCTGAGTGGCTGCCACTTGGTAGAGTCATAGAATGGTCTGGGTTGGAAGGGACCTCCAAGGGTCATCTAGTCCAAGCCCCTCTGCATGAAGCAGGGATATCCTTCACTAGATCAGATTGCCCAGAGCCCTGTCGAGCCTCACCTTGAATATCTCCAGGGATATTGGTGGGTCACACCATTTCCTCTACACAATACCCACCAAAGCTGAAGCTCATTCTGGTGGTGATGTTTTTCTAGAAAGATCATTCACTTCTCTTACTTCTTCCCACTCTTTCTCAACACCTTCTCTCTTTTCACCATCTTTCTGTTTTCTTCCACCAGTATTCCAGCTGCAGCTCTGGACATTCACACTGATGTGATTGTTCACTCAGGCCATGGATCCTGTCACAAGGGAAAACTAAATTTCACAGTATCACAGTATCACAGTATAGCAAGGTTGGAAGAGACCTCAAAGATCATCAAGTCCAACCCATTACCACAGACCTCAAGACTAGACCATGGCACCAAGTGCCACGTCCAAACCTGCCTTGAACACCTCCAGGGACAGTGACTCCACCACCTCCCTGGGCAGCCCATTCCAGTGGGGAATGACTCTCTCAGTGAAGAACTTTCTCCTCACCTCCAGCCTAAACTTCCCCTGGCACAGCTTGAGACTGTGTCCTCTTGTTCTGGTGCTGGTTGCCTGAGAGAAGAAAGCAACCTCCTGCTGGCCACAACCACCCTTCAGGTAGTTGTAGACAGCAATAAGGTCTCCCCTGAGCCTCCTCTTCACCAGGCTAAACAATCCCAGCTCCCTCAGCCTCTCCTCATAGGGCTTGTGCTCGAGGCCTCTCACCAGCCTCGTTGCCCTTCTCTGGACACGCTCAAGCACCTCAATGTCCTTCTTAAATTGAGGGGCCCAGAACTGGACACAGTACTCAAGGTGTGGCCTAACCAGTGCAGAGTACAGGGGGAGAATGACCTCCCTGCTCCTGCTGGCCACACTATTCCTGATGCAGGCCAGGATGCCATTGGCCTTCTTGGCCACCTGGGCACACTGCTGGCTCATGTTTAGGCGGGTGTCAATCAGCACCCCCAGATCCCTTTCTGTTTGGCTGCTCTCCAGCCACTCCGACCCCAGCCTGTAGCTCTGCATGGGGTTGTTGTGGCCAAAGTGCAGCCCCCAGCACTTGGATTTGTTGAAAGCCATCCCCTTGGACTCTGCCCATCTGTCCAGGCGCTCGAGGTCCTGCTGCAGAGCCCTTCTGCCCTCCAACCCACCAACATCTGCCCCCAGCTTGGTGTCATCTGCACACTTGCTGGTGACTGTCTCGATACCCTCATCCAGATCATCAATGAAGATGTTAAAGAGGATGGGGCCCAGTACTGATCCCTGGGGGACAGCGCTAGTGAGCGGCCTCCAGCTGGATGTGGCACCATTCACCACCACTCTCTGGGCTCGGCCCTCCAGCCAGTTCCTAACCCAGCACAGAGTGTTGCCATCCAAGCCGCGAGCTGACAGCTTAGCCAGCCCCTTCAACATGCTGTTCTCCATTTCCAGTCTGAGTTCAGGTATGCTGGCTGCTAGGCAGGGTAGGCTCTTGCTCCATCTGCTCTCTAAGATGTGGCCGGGCTGAAGGGCCATACACTTGGCTCTCATTCATCCCAGAGTTTGTGCAAGGTTGTCCTCTGATCCATGTCCTCTGATCAGGCAGATGGACTGAATTTCAGTCCAGCTTTAAGTGCTTTGCTCTGGTTACTTCTGCCTGTCACATCAGGGTTCAGTGGTGTTCTGCTTCCTTTGTCAGCTCCAATTTCAGGTGGTTTATGCATAGATTTTAGACTTTTTAGTTAAGACAAAAATATGCTTCAATCCTTTGGACATCTTGCTCTGCAAATCAGTGACTGCAGGCAACAGTTGCCTGTCAGCTCACAGTATGTGTGTTAATTGTAAAGGTCAAGTAGGAACAAGCATCAGATGATCAGCATTCAGTGTGTCCTCAAAGATTACACGCTGCTGGCACGCCAAGGGGAAGGACACCTGAGAGCTCAGCAGGGTGAACTCAGGCTGGAGCAGTACCTCTGGGAGAGTGGCACTGCTTCTGTGAACCCTCACTGCTCACCAGGCAAGGCTGTGCCTCTGATGCTTGTTCTGGGGAGTCCCTGTTGTCTTCACTGCATGAAGTGGGAGGGGGGAAGAGCCGCTACTGAAATCATCAGTCTGATGGGCACTACTAGGAGAGAAATGATCTAGGCATTTCATTTTCACATTCAGAGCGATCCAGACCACTTCTTGGGGTGAGCAACATATTTTGGTGCCTGAGGAACATTTTTAATCTTGGTAATGTGTATTTTATTAAAAAAGAAATAAGAGGTGACTCTGAGAGGGCAGGAGTTAGGCATAGGGTGTTAATTTCTGAGCCTCTCCTGAAGCAGTCTTCTTCAGAAACAGGAATTTGCCAATATGGTTTCTGACCCACGTGTCCCCCTTAACCTTATGTGAGAGTTTGATGTGCCTGGGAATAAGAAAATAATTATTTCTTTTTATTGCATGCAGGTGGTCTCTGACTTCTTCCCTTCAAATCTCCAGGTTAAATAATCAGGAGATATCAAAGGGCAGGGTTTGAAATACATGCACTCAATTGCTCAGCTGTCTGTCTTAGTTGAAGTCATGATTATGCTCTAGAGCAGAATCGATTTTCTTCCTTGACCTCATTGTCTTTCTCAAGAGGAGAAGATGCTCTCCCTGCATAGAACTCTTTCTCTCACCCCTAGGTGAGCATTTTTTAAGTGCCACAGATACTTGAAAGCCTTGTTGGGTCATGAAAATCCATTCAGAGAACCGAAGAGCTAAGGCTTGGAGAAAAACACCTTCTTTGATAAATCCACCTCTCCTTCTGTTCTCTCCTCCAAAAGGTCAAAGCTAATGATTGCCCACGTGGTTGGCTGAATAGAAGATGCAAAGCAGAGAGTCAGAGTTTGTTTGCTCCTACTTTCAATACTTTTTACTGCGAATATGAGGAAAAAACATAAGTAGTTTTGCTTGCAGGATGGTGCCTGGGGAATAGGAATCAAGGAGCAATTTGCTAGTCTTAGAGTGTGTTTGTGAAGGTGCATTTCTGCCTGACAGCAAATGTTAAACCTTGGAGTCAGTCACCTGCCATAAACTTTCCATATCCCGAAGTTGTCTCCCGGTAGAGAAGTGATCTTGAATTAGCTTTAACCAAGCAGGGTCTCAGTTTTGCTCATGCTCTGGAAAAAAAAAANGAACTCCAGCTCCCTCAGCCTATTCTCATAGCAGAGGTGTTCCAGCCCTTGGCTTATCTTTGTGGCCCTCCTCTGACTCACTCCAGCAATTCTTTGTCCTTCTTCTGCTGGGGACACCAGAACTGGATGCAGTATTGGAAGTGGGGTCTCAGCAGAGCAGAGTCAAGGGGCAGAATCCCCTCACTTGCCCTGCTGCCCACACTTCTCTGAAACACACATGCAGAGCTTCCTTCTGAAACAGATTGTTTAAAAGTCTCACGATTTAGAGATGGGAATATCTTAACAGCTAACATTACTTTTACCAATTTGCATGGATTTTTTTCTCATCAAAACTGGTTTTGGTGCCAGTTGGGGGCAGATTCTAAATCAGTCACTGGCAAAATTGCTTAAAATTGGGAGTTTCAACGGAGTTGAACGATGCTGCCCATGGGAGTGGAATTTACAGCATCTGGGCCTTGGGAAGTGTAGGGACAGTGAGGGTTTGTCTGTTGGCTGAAAAAAACCCCACTCAGGGCTTGCTTTCTGATACAGAAGAAGGTTGTCTTTGTTTCTCAGATCAAAGTGTGATCCTGTAGTTGAGGCTGTAAAATGCCCAGTGCCTCCCCCTCCTCCCCAGGCCCCTACACCTAGGAAATGCTTATTATGAAACTTGATAGATAAGGAGTGATTGAAATGTGAGGCTGGTAATACATTTGCTTTCCCACTTACCCCTGGTAGAAGTATGGGGAAAGCAAAAGGTTTTCTTGTTCCTTTTTACCTAACTGGGGACATTTCTCATGTATCTTTTGTTTTCTTCCCCTTTAAAACAGAAATGTGTAAATCTCTTTTTCAGAGGCTTCATAAAGTCACAGTCTTAGGTTGGAAGGGACCTGAGAGATCATCTACTCCAACCTCCCCACCATGCACAGGGACACCTCTCAACTAGACTCAGCCGCTCAAGGCCTCATCCAACTCGGCCTTCAATGCCCCTAGGGAGGAAGCAGCCACAACCTCCCTGGGCAGCCTCTTCCAGAGTCTTACCACCCTTGTACTGAAGAACGTCTTCCTAAGCTCCAGTCTAACCCTGCTCTCCTTCAGCTTCAGACCATTCCCCCTTGTCCTGTCTCTAAGCACCCTGATGAAAAGTCCCTCTACAGCCTTCCTGTAGGATCTCTTCAGGTATTGGAAGGCAGCTCCGAGGTCTCCCCAGAGTCTTCTCCAGGCTGAAGAACTCCAGCTCCCTCAGCCTATTCTCATAGCAGAGGTGTTCCAGCCCTTGGCTTATCTTTGTGGCCCTCCTCTGACTCACTACAGCAATTCTTTGTCCTTCTTCTGCTGGGGACACCAGAACTGGATGCAGTATTGGAAGGGGGGTCTCAGCAGAGCAGAGTCAAGGGGCAGAATCCCCTCACTTGCCCTGCTGCCCACACTTCTCTGAAACACACATGCAGAGCTTCCTTCTGAAACAGATTGTTTAAAAGTCTCACGATTTAGAGATGGGAATATCTTAACAGCTAACATTACTTTTACCAATTTGCATGGATTTTTTTCTCATCAAAACTGGTTTTGGTGCCAGTTGGGGGCAGATTCTAAATCAGTCACTGGCAAAATTGCTTAAAATTGGGAGTTTCAACGGAGTTGAACGATGCTGCCCATGGGAGTGGAATTTACAGCATCTGGGAAGTGTAGGGACAGGGGATGTTTGTCTGTTGGCTGAAAAAAACCCCACTCAGGGCTTGCTTTCTGATACAGAAGAAGGTTGTCTTTGTTTCTCAGATCAAAGTGTGATCCTGTAGTTGAGGCTGTAAAATGCCCAGTGCCTCCCCCTCCTCCCCAGGCCCCTGTAATGCATTGATTCATCAAAATCAATCGCACTTTCATGAATTAGTCATCGGGTTCCTCGCTGCATCTGGACAAATGATGTCCCTCTTCCTGCGCGCCCCTATCTGGGCTCTGCTCGCTCAAGCAAATGACGCTGGCTGCCTTCTTAATGGGCCAGGCTGATACGGAGCTGGCTGACAGCAAATAAACAGTTACTCTGTAGGATTTTGTTTGATCACCTGCAAGGATCAACCCAAACATCTGTGATGAAGGGACTCGCTGCCTTCTAGTAGCAGCAGCAGAGAGAGGGGAGTTTTCAGAGGCATTAAAGCCCTTGCTGTTTCAGGATGGATTAAATGCCACCTTAGCACCAGCAGCTTTAGCACAGTGAAAAGCACAAAGATGTGCCTGTTGCTGTGGCAGGTTGATCATGGGCCAGTCCAGGAGCCATGTCCCTGCAAGGTGCAGATCAAACCCTGCTGCCTCTCAGGTAGTTCTTGCTCAAAAGAATGAGAAGCTTGGCTGATGACAAGTTGTCTGTAGAGCCTGGTTTGTTACCTGTGTCCACTAGTGGCGCTTATGACCTGCACTCTGTGTTGGGAGAGGGTTCCAAGGCAGCATCTTACAGCAAGAGTGCAGGATGTGCCCCATGGAGCAGCCCGTGGGGATGATACAGCCTGGTTGGAGTGATGTGGGAGTTCGAGGCAGCACTTCTGCATTCCCCTAAATCTGCTTACAGCCCTCACTCCCCTAACCCTTACAGCACTGTGAGCCCGAAAACATCCAGCCATTTTCTGTGTCAGGAAAATGGGATGTTGCTATGTGGACCTTCTGTTGATAGTGGAAAAGAATGTGACGAGGAGGCTGAGGGCTGTTCTCCACCTCTACTCTGTCCTAGTGAGGCCTCTTCTGGTGTACTGTGTTCAGTTCTCAGCCTCCCGGTTCAAGAAGGGCAGGGATCTGCTTGAAAGGGTACAGAAAAGGGCTACAAAGGTAATTAGGCAACTGGAACATCTCTCATATGGAGAAAGGTTGAGGGACTTGGGGATTTGTAAGCCAGAGAAAAGAAAACTGAGAGGAATCTTACCAATGTTTTGAATATTTAAAGGTAGGTGTCAGGAGGCTGGGGCTGGGCTTTTTTCAGTGGTGCCCAGTGACAGGAGAAGAGGTAATGGGCACAAACTTGAACATAGGAAGTTCCATCTAAACATGAGCAGAAACTGCTTTACATTGAGGGTGGTGGAACCTGCTGTGGGTGACCCTGCTTTATCAAGAGGGATGGACTAGACAATCTATTCCAACCCCTAACATTCTGTGATTCTGTGATTCTTGAAGATGTTGACTTCTGGGCACGAAGAAAGTTCTCCTTGTGAAGCGCAGTGCTCGTGCCTGAGCAGGACATACCTGCAGCTACAGCTAACTCATCTGGCCAACGAGCGCAGCATGGGTTGTGGGCATCCTTCCTGACTCCTGTTGTCTTGTGCTTTGAAGCGTGAAATGTAATCATCATTACCTTATTGCTCTCTTATCTCCCTTGGGTGCTGTGCCCTCTATCCCATCCGCTCGCCGCAGAAATCATTGCTCACAAAAATCTTCTTGCCTCTTTAAAACCCAGCTGAAGCGTTTGACTTGCTGGCCTCCAGTGATAGGAAATTCTGCAGGCTGGTTGTATGAACGAGTATTTCCTTTTATTTCTTCCAAATTTACTGGCAATTATTGACTGACCCCTTTGCTCCTGTGTTATGGGGTGGTGTGAGAAGAGAGGGATTGATCAATCTTCAGTATCTTGCCCTGCAGAGTTAACGATATTTTATTTTCCTGTATTACAGGAGGGAGAGAAAGATCCTTTTTCATTACAGGTCTGATCAATTCCTAAGTTTTTTCAGGGCATTCAGGTTCCTGAACTTTACAGATAGTAAAGAAGAAGATGAAAAGGTGTAGACTTGTTCTTGAAATAAATCAGTGAGGATGAAGAAAAAAATCATCAGCTCTTCATTTATGTGTATTGCTTTGTGCTTAGATAAATTAGAATCAAAATTGTCCAGCACAGGAAATGCAGGCCTCTGCTGTTCTGCTGCATAAGATCTTAAGGCAACATTCATGGGGTTTGAGAATAATGTTTCTGGTAATAAATGGCAGAAATATTCTGTTTTCTGCATCAGCAGATATGAGGATTAAAGGATTTGACCATATTAAACAATTTTGCACAGCTTTGGCTCCCAGGGCTTGCAGGCTGATTTATCAGAGTTCATCTCACGGCATTTCCAGACCTGATTTAAGAAGAGAATATGCTCCTGCTTTGCAAGTTGTCACTCCCTAATTTAGGCCAGCTTTGACAGAATTAAAAACCCAAAGATAAAGAGATTATTTCTCTTCTCTTGAAAATGGGATGGCTTCCTGAGGCTCCCCCCTACCCCAATCAGGCATTTGAAATGATGGAGACAATTGAATTGTATTGTTTCTCCCAGCTCCCCTGAGCTCTTCTTATGGTGGACTATCACATTGCTATGGAAACCTGAAAACAATAGTGGATGATCTTTGTTTGGGTGAACAAGAAGGTTTCCTCTGCCATTTGTCATAATCATCAAGCTACACCTGGAGTATAACAACCTGCTCTGTGGTCTCTCCAGGAGACAGGTATCTCCTACTCTTTAAAAACCTATTTTGTCTTTTTTTAATCTCTAAATTTAAACTCATGGAATAATTTGACGTTATTTTAGCTACCCAGCACAAAGCCACAGAACAAGCACCAAAATATGAGTGTGATGCCTTTGAGTAACTAGATGTGAAGTAAACTCTGAGCAACCTTCTGCCTTCAGGGTTTGTATCAGCTGAAGGAAGTTAGTAACCTTGCTGTGCTCCAAAAACAAGTGTTCTTGCTTTCCTCTGCCAAGAATGGGGATGGGGCAGGCATGTGTTTAACTGA
The DNA here is from genome assembly GCA_013399055.1 of Ramphastos sulfuratus. Taxonomy (NCBI): domain Eukaryota; kingdom Metazoa; phylum Chordata; class Aves; order Piciformes; family Ramphastidae; genus Ramphastos; species Ramphastos sulfuratus. The sequence goes on from WBNM01006984.1 coordinate 106,154, forward strand.
GTTAACCAAGTATATTTTCTTACAATTGGTCCAAAGACAACTGCTGACAGCAGACATTGGTGCAGAAAGCTGGCCTAATTAACCTTAGTTAACCTTAACCTTAACTTTAACCTTAGTTAAAACATCCCACCTGCCTTAATCTTGTTCTGCAGCATTGGGTGCCTGCTGTGATACAGAATCACAGAATCATTGAGGCTGAAGAGGACCTCTGAGATCATCAAGTCCAACCCATCACCCAGCACCACCACATCAGCTAAACCATGCCACCAAGTGCCACATTCAGTCTTTTCTTAAAGACCTCCGGGGATGGTGACTCCCACCTCCCTGGGCAGTCCATTCCAATGCCTAATCACCTTTTCTGTGAGGAAGTGCTTCCTAATATCCAACCTAAACCTCCCCTGGCACAGCTTCAGGCCAGGCCCTCTTGTTCTGTCACAAGTTGCCTGGGAGCAGAGCCTGATCCCCACCTGGCTGCCACTTTTAGGTAGTTGTAGAGAGTGATAAGGTCTCCTCTAAGTCTCCTCCAGGCTGAACAACCCCAGTTCCCTCAACCTTTCCTGTGCTTTTAAAGAGTCATTGCTTCAATATCACCTCTGTGGCTGATCAGCTCATGTTTTCAGCTGACTTATGCTGCCACGAATCCATGCATCAGGCTCACCACAGCCATACGTCATCGACCGTTTGCATCACATGTGTGCACCGAGGACTTATTTTATGGTCCAAAGAGCAAGGTTTTACATGTTACTGCTTTCACTTCATGTGTCCTTTACCTGACAACCGTCTATCAGACCTCTCAGAGCCCTAGAGGCAAATTTTATTTTAGAATTATTTTTTTGCATTGAAGAATCTTCACATTGTAGGTGAAAAATTAGGTAGATATCTATTAAGCTATGCTTGAGTAGACTCACCCATACCATTTTGGCTCATCGTGAGACCAAAAAAGTGATTTTCAGTCCGACAAGCCCCTTTTGTTTTTTTAATTTCTAGTGAACTGTAGCATCGACTGCAGCATTAAAATTCTCTTCCAGTACTGCATGTCACAAGCCATATTTTACAAAGCTTCTTTACCTTTATCAAAGAAAACTCTCAGAACTTTGAGAGTCCTGAATGCAGTTATCTGCACACGTTGACTCTTGCTGTCTGCACGGGATTAATCAAGGCTGTCACACTCCTAGCCATAAAAGCTTTAATATTTTTAGAAGGTTTGAAGCTGCTCTATTTATCGCGTGCATCAGGGAGAACGAACTGTTAAACTGCTGTATCAGTAGGAAATAGTTTTTAGTTGTTGCAAAGTAAGGCAGAGCTGAGCCCCAAATGCTAGCTAGCTAGAACAAAACCCCTCTAGGTATTAGGCTAAGATGCTGCTCTTTGAATCCTTGGCAAATATTTCCTCTCACATGCAGACGTATGCAAATCACACCGCATTCGGTGGAATTTGCAGATGGAGGCTGGTGAAAACAGCCATTGACTCTTCCAAACAGGCAATAAAAGGGTAGCATGCCCTTTTCTCTGCTGCTAAATGCCTCGGTTCTGAAGAAAGTCCACTGCTGACTTTGTCTCCACAAGACAGTAATTTTGAGTCACAGCTTCTGATTTTGTGCGCCGAATATCAGAAGTCATCTCGTGTATTTGTAGCAGCCTGTGTCCAATGCAAGCATAACGTAGAAGTTCAGAATGTTACTTCCATTTTTCACGGGCAGAGTCACTTTTTCAACCTAGTGTTGGAAAGTTTCTATGAGGTTTCAACCTGGAGGTGGAAAAACTTGGTCAGAATTTTTGCCTAGTGTTTGAGTAATGGCAAACCAACAAACAGCTGTGATGGTTTCTCAAACCTGATTTGAAATTCTTGAGTCTGCAAACCTAGATTGGAAGTGCCACCAAGACAGATGTTGCTTTTCCCTTCATTTTACACTTCACCTTTTAGCTTTGCTAGAGATTTGAACAAAAGAGGACTGGTGGAGCAGAAATAAAAGTTAATATCCTCTCCTCACCTTTGAAAAAGGTTTAAGTATGGAGAACATTTGGATGAGATTACTTTTTGGTGTATATATTCTCTGCGTGCACAATATATGTGTATATATATATATATATATATATATATATATATGCTTAGAAATGTGTAACACCTTATATAAGAGACAACACAGTGAAATAATGCTTATACACAATCACAGATTATCTGNCCCATCTTGGTGGTCCTCCTCTGGACCTGCTCCAACAGTTCCATTGCCTTCCTGTGCTGAGGGCTCCAGACCTGTACACAGTACTCCACATGGAGTCTGACAGGAGTCAGACCACGCTGAAGTCACCTATTATCTGCATTACAAGGTCTCGTAATGACAGGACAAGGGGCAATGGGTTTAAACTGGCAGAGGGAAGTTTTAGACTGGATGGTAGGAGGAAGTTCTTTGCAGTGAGGGTGGTGAAACACTGGCACAGGTTGCCCAAGGAGGTTGTGGCTGCTCCCTCCCTGGAGGAGTTCAAGGCCAGGTTGGATGAGGCCTTGAGTAACCTGTACTAGTGGGAGGTGTCCCTGCCTATGGCAGGGTATTGGAACTAGATGATCCTTAAGGTCCCTTCCAACATGACCATTCTATGATTCTATGGATCTGAGTGGCTGTTACTGTATGCACTGATCCCTGCCCACACATGCTTATGCCTGAACGAGGTGGGCTTCGTTCTGCTCAGCATGAGATGTTTGGGAGGGCACAAGCAGAATTTAACTAGGGAAGAGCCTTTGTTGGGGCTATACCAGGTTTTTCCAGATCTCCAGGAGGAATCATAATCATGCTGGAGTAAATGGCAAAACCTGTACACTCTGCTGAGCAATAGACTGTACTTTGCTGTCCTTTCTGTGAAGCCATCGTGATTTGCAGCGTCTGGTGAGCTGTAAGGGGGCAGATCCTGAGGGGTGCTCAGCAACCCCTGAGAGCTGCTGAGCAACCTAATTTCATAGGGCTGCTGTCAGAGCTGAGGGTGCAAGCTGAGCACCTTGGTCACGCATGATCAAGATCATGCATGGCTGTGACACTTCCTTATCAATTCTCCCATATGCCTTCTTTGCAACTGAAGCATTGAAAAGGCTACATTAACAAAAAGGTGCCCAAATGATGATGGCAATTACATGATTAATTAGGCATGGAAGTGCAGTTGTTTGAAAATTTTCAACAGTTGGTGCTTAGGAGCAAAGAAACTATTGTGGAAGTAAATAACCCCCCAGAAATCAGTGGGTCTGGGAGCAGGTAGGTCCACTGAAGAATGGAATTGCAGAGTCAGTGTAATTAGTTACCTAATTGTCTGCCCAAACTTGTTTGGTGCACTTAGTGTGCATGTATAATTAATGATGATTTATTGAAAAGCACTCTTACTGTAAGTGCTTTCTTTATCATTTCCTTAAAAGTCAGATTGCTGAGAGAAAGATTAGAATCTGATTTAATATATATGGATAGAATTAGGATTTCTTCTTGCATTTTTTTAGTAGCTTAAAGCAGATAAGCCTGGGAATTATCGGGGGGGTTGGAACACCTCTCCTACACAAACAGGCTGAGGGAGCTGGGCTTGTTCAGTCTGGAGAAGAGAAGGCTTCAGAGAGACTCAATAGTACCTGAAAGGGGTTACAAGAAGGATGGAGAGAGACTGTTTACAAAGACCTGTAGTGATAGGATGAGGAGCAATGGTTTGAAATTAGAGAAGAGCAGATCTGAATTGGGTGTTAGGAACAAGTTCTGCACCATGAGGTGGGTGGTGGAGCACTGGAACAGGTTGCTCTGGGAGGCGGCTGTGGCCCCATCCCTGCAAATAGTCACGGTCAGGCTTGACAAGGCTCTGGGCAACCTGATCTCCAGTGGAGGATGTCTCTGCTGACTGCAGGGGGGGTTGGACTGGATGACCTTTGGAGGTCCCTTGCAACCCAAACTATTCCATGATTCTATGAAATTATCTGCATATGAACCCATATGTAGGAGTGAACCTAATGCCCTCAGGCTCAGTCACACTAATAGTGATGGTTGAATATTCTTCTCAGTTTACACAGGAGAAGGGGCAAAAAAGCAGAATGTTTTGCAGGTACACAGAAGTTTGAAGGGTGTCTCCCTTCATGCTTTACCCTCTCTCCCCAGACTCCCTACCTCTTGTGGTACTGTGTATTGGAGTGAAAGTTAAGCCAAGCACCCCCAGTTTCTAGGTACATACATCGATGACTCTGTAACAGGTTTCCAGTTCTTTGGGAGTTAAGTCTGCAGTGCAGCAACAAATTTGCTTCTCCTAGAGCTTCTGTTTTACCAGTAGAGGGAGGAAGGTATGACAGTACTGTGAAGAGGCAGCTAGCAGGGCTGGTGCTGCTCTTCGATTGTGTCTTCCTTGAGTCTTGAAGCTTTGGTTCATCTATAGATGTTGTAGCCAAGTGAGGGAAGGTTCAGAAGCTCTTAGAAGCCAGACTTGCAAAGCATTCTCAGTCTCCCATGGCTTAAACACCATGGCACTGGTGTTGAAGCTGTGTGTAGAAGATTTGGTCTAGAAGAAAGCAGGATTGGAGAAGGAATTGTGCTGTGTTAGCTGGAACCTTTGGTGTTCATGCAAGTTGGCCGTTAGACTTCCTTCTAAAATGGGGAACTTCCCAGCAAACTCCAGAGCAGGGGAGGACCTTAAACTGAGGTTCATAGGTGACATACTATTTCACTGTCCAAGTGAGGTGGGCTGTGGACAGTAGGATATGTGGCAGCCTTAAGAGCAAAAGCTGTCCCTGCTCCCAAAGTGACAGCACGGCTGCACTTTTTCCTTTCTGTGCTGCTTCCCTGCTCTGAAGACCACGTCCAAGCACATCCATGCCCCAGCAGGAGCTGCATCCTATGCTCTTGCCACTCCTATTCCCTTCTTCCAGTGTTTTATTTTTCTGGGATTGGTAAATCTCATTTCTTGAACATTTCAGGCAGGTTTGAGAGCCAAGCGAGGGAGGAAAATTCACCATTGATTTCCTCAGGTTTCCTCGTAATCTTTGCACTGTTACCTCTTTCCTTCCTATTTTTTACTTAACACAGCTCGAATCTGTCATTGCTTCTTTTTCATCTGATTATTTTCAGGCTTTGGTTTCCTGCCTTGCTTTTCTTGATGGGCTGAACGCTGCTTCCCCTGATCTTCTGCTCATCTTTGTTTTCAGTGACACGCACAGATCCTGTATTCATTCTGGCATTCAGATCTTCCCTCATTTCCTTTCTATCTTTTAACAGTCTTCTCTCATCTCTTGAGATATGACTTCCAAGCTGTCTGGCAGCTTCTTCTCCTCGCTACCCTGCCGTACGTGTGCTGCACGGCAGGTCCGGTGGGGGAAAACAGAGCAGATTGCTTGATGTTTTGGTTTTCAAACACTGGTTTAAAGGAAAATTGGTTTCATTGCTTGAAAATACACATAATCAAAGTGATACTTTGATCATCTGAAAAATACATTTCTGTTTTATGAATATGAATTAAAATATATCATGTGGAGGCTATTTACTGCCCGTTATTCCACTGTACTAATTCAATTTGCTATCTCTTATTCCTTCCAAATTTGTTTCTCAGTGTTGTTCTTAAAGCAGGTTTCATAGATGTAAGTTGTGGAAGAAGAAATAAAATGTAAATTATTGCAACAGGGAGTCTGGAAAATTACTTCAGTCCTAATTTTCCTTCCTGTACTGTTTAGGTTAAGCAGATCAAGAACCTCATTAATTCCGAAACAGCTTCATGTGGAAACACATATGTAGCAAGATTTGTGCTTTAATCACCACTAGAATCCAAATCAGTCTGAAAAAGAATCAATTAGTCCTCTCCTCTTTTCTTAATCTTTGGCTAAGTTGGCTGCAGCAGGACAAGCTGTGATAACTCTTCCCTTTTAGCACAGTTGGGGTTCTTCTGCAAAGTGTGGGGATAGGTGGACAGGATGTTGACTGGGTACAGAAAAAATAGTAATATTGCTCCACATCTTCAAAGCACTTCACAGACATTAACTAATGAATTGTTGCAGAAACCATGTAACACAGGCAAGTGTCTTTGTCCTCATTATAGAGATGGAGAAAGTGAGGTAGAAGGATAAATCACTTGTCCTGGCCCCTGAACAGCTGACAGCAGGGGAAGGATTTGTAACAGAAGAATTTCTGGCCAAACATGTGGGAAGGCTGAGGTGACTCTTTCCTTGATGATTGTCTCTTAAAAAAACATAGCCAAAGATGGGTAAAAGGGTTCTCAAACATTGGAATGGTCTGCCCAGGGCAGTGGTGGAGTCACTATCCCTGGGGTTGTTCAAGCAGCTTGTTGACCTGGTGCTTAAGGACATGGTTTAGTGTTGACCCTTCAGAGCTGAGTCAAAGGTTGGACTGGGTGATCTTGGAGGTCAACCAGGCATATTCTGTGGTACTTTGAAATACCATCCCTTTACCCCATCCTTTTCCTTCCCTTTGGCAAGTTTGGTTGCATCTTGCTCTCAGAGATGTTTCTAAAAGGTCCGTGTACAATAAGTTGGGGGCTAGTGTAAAGGTCAAAAATGGTCTGTTGGAAAAGGGTATTTTTTTTTCATTTGCCAGTCTGATGAGTCATTCATGGCTATGACATATCGTGTCTGCTTTTGTTAGTCATGTCATATTAGGCTCAGTGAGCGAGAATGATCCTGCCTATTCCAGGCTGGCTGATTTCAAGAAAAAACTTAAATTGAGAGTGACACTAAAGTGCAAAAGAGTAATCTGAGGGAATGCAGTTAGTTTGCTTCAGATCTTATTTCTTCTGTACGTTGGACTGACATGGATGTTTTTCTTCATAACCTGCAGTTCACAACCAGCTGAGTTCTCTAAGATGATGCACTTTACAAAAGTGACACTATTTTATTGAATTAAGTAAACAATTTGTCACTGCTGGAACTCAGTGTTAGCAATTTATTACAAATTACATCATTATTTTACAATACAGGAGAAGTGAGTCAGATGAAATGCATCCAGCTAATTCTGAATTTCAGGGGAATCGATGAAGCCTTTGTTAGATTAAAATATGATCTATTATCTAAGGCCATTTAGCAGGGCCTGGGCTGGAATTTAAATATTTCTGCAGCAGCCTAACCCTTAATTTCAGAAACAAACACATGTTTCTTTTAGTCTTTATAGTGAGGATGTGTCATCATGTTCTGATGAATAAAGCCATGGAGAATGTCCTTTATTCTATGCTGTTCATCACAGGGGCATTCTTTGTGCTGGGATACTGAGGTTTTCCAGCAGATCAAGAAGTCATGCCAGTTGTGCACAGAGAGAAACCTTTCCTGCCCTGACCAGCTCTCTCTCCTTCTGACAGTAAAGTTTCCCATGAAATTGCTTTGTTTGTATTTATGTCTTCAGCTGAGATTTGGCCATTGAGTGCTCTGAGGCTGAGAGAGGGCGAGCTTGGGTGGGAATCGATGTGTTGTGGGACACGGGGCAGAAAAGGTGGACAGAGGGCTTCCTGCAGTTGTGTGCTCAGCACATCTGCTACTATGGTCTCCAGCTTGCTTTGGGCAAGTGGCTTCTTTTGTGTATGATGTGTTGCCACAATCCTGATGGGACAGCTGAAAGTATCTCTGATTGAAGTCAGGTCATCACCTAAGAGGCTGAAGTCCTTTACCTCTGTCTTAGGCTCTACAGCAACTTCCAGATTACTCTCTGAGTTGCCTATAGTCAAATCTGGCATTACCAAAAAAGTGAGCATCATTGTGGCTGTAAATTTATAGCTGAGTTCATAACATCTGCCTTGCTGTAACCACCTGTTATTTGTGCTGCTCTCTACCCATCAGCAAGGAGGCATCCACAACCTCCCAGGACAGCCTATTCCAGAGTCTCACCACCGTTGTACTGAAGAACTTCTTCCTAAGATCCAGTCTAAACCTACTCTCCCTTCAGCTTCAAACCATTCCCCCTTGTCCTGTCTCTAGACACCGTTACAAAAAGTCCCTCTTCAGCCTTTCTGTAGGCTCCCTTCAGCTACTGGAAGGCAGCTCCAAGGTGCCTCCAGAGTCTTCTCTTCTCCAGGCTGAACAACCCCAGCTCTCTCAGCCTATTCTCACAGCAGAGATGCTCCAGCCCTTGGCTTGTCTTTGTGGCCCTCCTCTGGACTCTGCAACAGCTCTGTGTCCTTCTTATGCAGGAGACACCAGAACTGGACACAGTATTTTCCAAGATTCCATTTTTTCCCTGATTTTTTTTTCATTTTTGCTATATATTTTTGTGGCTCACACTAACCCTACCTCCTCTTAGGAGAGAAAGACACACTGGCCAGTAGTTGTAGGCAATTTGTGTGGTGTAACCCAGGCTTGGAAGTATGGGGAGAGTAACACTCTTCTAAATCATTCAATTATAAGGTCTGCTTCTGAGGCTGTGGCTCCTGCTGACTTCCTAAGAGGAAAGCCCTCTGTTTTATAAGGAGGTTTTTTCCATCCTCCCTTTAACCCATTGGCAGCAGGAGCTGGATTTTGTTCTGTCAGACAATCCCCTATTGGGCAGTGGATGTGCTTTGGATACTTAGGTGATTAATGGTCCTAGTTAAGGGGCTGTTACCAAGGGACAGTTGAGTTCCCCTCACTTCACTGAAGCATTATATGCCCTGCGTTGTCATCGGCGAGGACTGAGTCCTTGCCATTGCAGTAGGTAAATCCTATCTTACAGCATACAGGTGATGAGCTCACCTTTAGCTTTCCCCAAAGAACAGGGTTCTTAGACAACAGCTGTGTTGTCTAAGAAACAGCCCACCTAGGTTTTGTTCTGCTGGAGGACTTGGCTTTGGGGGAAGCAAAGATGGGATTGCTTTATGCTTAGGATTTCGAGGTACAAGGTGAAGGTTTAGGCTATTGCTGTGGAAGACCTGAGGGAGGAAAATGAGGAAAGTAGTAACCTAGCCTTTATATCTTGGCTTCCCTTCTGTCCCTCAGCATCTTTGTTAGGTTATGGTTCTCCATGTGTGCTGCAAGCCTACGGTGAATTGAAATAAATAAAAAGAACAGCAGCATTTCAAGTGCTTTCTTTGGAGTAGGAAAATGAACTTCTCTGACTACTAAAAGTTATTCCCCGGTTTCTTTAATATCCCACAATCACAATTGCAGGATAATGCCAACTGGAATGGAGAAAGACAAGAAAGTTTAATGTGAAGCCTGCTATGTCTGCTGGTGGAAGGGCACCTCTGTTCTGCAGATGAGGTCACCTTACCACCATCTTTACTGCATGGCTTTGGAGGGCATCATAGAACTCTTTGTTGAGCCAGGGAGTGTAGAAGAGAAGCAGGCAAAAGGGAGAACTTGTGGGCCATTTATGTCTCATAGATGGATGTAAGGTCACTTCTGTCTTCCTGACTAGTCCACAGGCCTATGAGGTAAGGAATAGAGGTGTGGAAGGAAATCATAGACTGGTTTAGGTTGGAAGTGACCTCAAAGATCACCCAGTTCCAACCCCTTGCCATAGGCAGGGACACCTCCCACTAGAACAGGTCACTCAAGGCCTCATCCAGCCTAGCCCTGAGCACCTCCCTGGGCAACCTGCGCCAGTGTTTCACCACCCTCACTGTAAATGGCAAATGCCAGGTTGCTTGCATCAGACACGTGGCACAAAGAGTAGCCTGAGGCTGCTATTGGTAAGCCCTGTGCCCATGCGTGTAGGAGAACAGAGAGAAGCTCATGTGTATGTCCAGGGTTAGCCAGAAGATGGATTGACAGCTCATCCCCACAACTTTTCCAGCAGCTGTACAGTTCTGCTGCAGTCCAAGTGTGGAAGTAACAACTTTCTGAACCAGAACATAGATGTAACAAGAATTCATCTGCAGCTGCTCTTCCTGCAGTTACAGCATCATTGGGCTGTTCAAGGGAGTCATTGGCTTGGTGAGGAGTTTGTGCCCCAGATCTTGAAATGACAGGACTAGGGGCGATGGGTTTAAACTGGCAGAGGGGGGGTTTAGACTAGATGTGAGGAGGAAGTTCTTTCCAGTGAGGGTGGTGAGGCACTGGCACAGGTTGCCCAGGGAGGTTGTGGTTGCTCCCTCCTTGGAGGGGTTCAAGGCCAGGTTGGACGAGGCCTTGAGTGACCTGTTCTAGTGGGAGGTGTCCCTGCCTATGGCAGGGGGTTGGAACTAGACGATCCTTGAGGTCTCCTTCCAACCTTACCATTCTATGATTCTATGATTAGCAAGTAGTCTGAGGTGCATTTGTCAAGAAGGGTAATGGGCTGAATGGCTTCCTGATGGCCTTGCTTGTTGCCACGCAAGAGACAGGAGTGACATCCTCCGGTACCAACCCAGTCTGGTCACTTTTAGGTTTCTGCCTTTTGTAGTTCAACCAGCAGCATGAGGTCCAGCTCAAGAAAAAACAAGTTATTAATTGTTTTATTTGAGATACTGCATAAATTTGCTTTTGAAAATGGTTGTCAGTCACCTCTGTCATTTTGATGCTTGTCAAAATTGTATTTCTTATCCAATTTCTCACTGTGTCAGACAGCAGAAATTAAGGTTCAGCCTGCAGAATTTAAGCTGGAAAGGACTCGCTGTGCAAAAGGTGTATGTGGGCACTGGGGAATAAATTTAGCAGCCTTCTACTTGTAAATATTTTATCACTTTGTCTGTGAGATTATGACCATGATGCACAATGGAAGTTGGAGATGTGACTGAAGATGAAAATGTGGCTGTCTGCTGAGGGTGTTAGTGCACTGAAGTGCAGTGGTAGATGCACGGAGCCTCTCTGCCCACTGGGTGAATCCACCAAACACCTAGGCCTGGGAAACGAAGGGAAGGTTGACTAGTAAAGGTTAGAAGATTCTATCTGGAAAGATCCAGCACTGGTCCTAGCATAGATTTTTCTATGTCTCTCTCTTTTGTGGGTTTTAGGTCTTTGAGTAAGAAGGGATACCTTGTTTTGCAAAATGCAGGAAGGAAGCATCGCTGGGGTTACAGTGGCTTGGGTGAATGGTATTGAAACCTGAGGATGAGTAGACAGCCAACCCCACATCCCTTGTGTGGTCTGTTGGCTCTTTATTCGGTGTGTGTTGTCAGGAGCAGACCCAAGTGAACAGTGATTAAGAAAATACTCACTGAAAGTAATTTTTCTGAAATCTTTCCTTCTCTGTAAACAAGACAAGGAGCAGATGCACAAATCATCCTCCAGACCTCAGCTCACACAAGGCGTCAACATTGAGAGTTGTTTCAGTCGAGTGCCTGATCTGTCTCAGAGCACAGGAGAGGAATCTCTGCTTCCCAAAGCCTGTGCTGTATTTGGGGTGCAAATTCTCTGCTGGGTAACTCCAGCATTATTTGGAGAGCAGGATAAAAACAAAGGATTATGTATCTAGATTTTGGTATGCTTATACTTGGAGTTTTACTTCCTATAAATCTCTAATTAAAGCCAAAGGATGGAAGCATTCCTCCAGCAAGGTATTACAGTGTGAATTCTGTTACTTGTTCGGTTGCATGTGAGAAATGATAGATTGAGCTACCAGATAGTTTATACTTATGGCATATGGGTTGTTTGTTTTTTGCAGCTGAGCAGAGCGACAGCTCTGGGCTTGCCGCTGTGCTGAGTGTTATAGATTGCATTTACAATTCCTCCATCATTCCCTATTTGCATGGACGTTTTAGTGCCTCTGGACCTTTGCACAATTATCTCCCAGGATTATTAATCAAGTCCCAAAACATTAACATGTCCAATCAAGTTAATTGAAAGAGATAGGTTTTATTAAAAAGGAATCCTGGCCAGGCCTGTAGCCTGTGTTTAAAAAAAAAAAAAAAAAAGTTCTATAGAATCTCTACATCTAATGCAGAAGAAAAACCTCTTACATGGGATGCAAAGCAACTAGACCAAAAATAGCTGCTACAGACAACATCTGGCTATGGTTGGCTAACCTGTAGCTTTCCAGCAAATAGCAGGGCATGTCTTGAATAGTTTAATTTTCCCCTCATTTAAAGCATAAGTTCTGGGTACAATACAAAGTTACGTAATACTGTCCATAGGGCATGTTTCTAGCAGCTTTCAGGGTCTTCACTTTCAATTTATGCAGTTTGTGTATCCTCAAAGTGAATGGATGGTTGCAGGAGCTGCATTAATGAAACACAGCATCTATCTCAGCGAGTCAGTGGAAGCCAGTACATCTATTCACCACAGATTTGCTAGTTGAAGTGTAGGTAATAGAAGGAGATCTACGTTCCCATTGTGACTCCCGAGCTGCAGCCTGGCTGTGAAGCCAGTCCTCTCATTGTCCCCACTGATTGCATGCTGCTTCAGTTTGCAGCTCTGTAATGCTGTGCACAAACTGCCCCAGGCAATGCATCCCAACCTCTAATGGAGATAAAAGGTCTGAAACAGTGATAAGTTTTGAACCAGGCGCATGGTGGGCATGTTTGGTTGAGGGGAGCAGATTAAATCGAGTCCCCAGAGTATGCCTGAAATACATAGAGTGTAGATGTAGAAACCTCAGTACCAGATTGAATCTAATGATTTACTTCTGCTGTGTGAAGCCGCTTGCTAACTTAGATAGTGAGACTACAATGAGGAAACTGCACCTGGAGGCTGTGGATGTAGTAACTAAACTGTTGTTTCCCACCACTTCTACTCTGATATATTGGACTGAACTTGTGAATCATGCACTTGGCATATACCGTGCCTGTATACAATCATAGATTGGGTTGGAAGGGACCTCCATAGGTCATCTAGTCCGACCCCTTCGGCAGTGTGCAGGGACATCCTCTGCTAGATCAGGTTGCCCAGAGCCCTGTTGAGCCTCACCTTGAATATCTCCAGGGGTGGGCCCTCAACTACCTCCCCAGGAAACCGGTTCCAGTGTTCCACTACTCTTATGGTAAAGAACTTGTTCTAACATCCAGTCTAAATCTAGTCTCATTTCTTTCTTGAGGTCTTACCAATGATGCCACAAGACCAAAAGTGGTTAAAATAATGCATTTAATATATGTTACTGCAGAGGTCAAGATCAGTGTGTTGGCAAGTGTAAAGGATGAGACTTGCTTCACCACCACCTCAGCATCAACAGTTACTGCCTTCACATCCTTAAGTGGTTTTCCTGCCTGTAGAATTACAATGGCATTTGTCCTCTGTCAAGGTTCGTTTTCACCGATACATCAAAGAAAATGAGATTGTAGACACATTGAGTACCTAAATTAGCAGAGACTAGGAAAATGCAGCAGCTGGGAACCTAAACCTAACCTAACCAAGGTGGGCATAGATTTGATGAGGTTTCAGGGATTGAAAAATCTGAGTCTGAAGCTTCCCATAAACTCCAACTCTTTGCATCCTTTGGTGTTCTGATATCACATTGCATGGTAAAACTCACTGCCTTTGAAGCCTGTCTTAACCTCTCAGACAAGGCACATTTTCTTATGTTTCCTACATCTTTCTGAAATGTGCCACAAACTAATTTGCAGTCCTCAGGGGCTGTACTAGCTTGTCTGTATGTGTTTAAGTGCTAATGCCTTCCAGTCATGGTTGGAAGACCAACTGGTTGTTGTAATTCTTGTAGCAGTTCCTCTAGCTCAGCTGTGTGACATTTCTGCTCTTGGACAGATGTTCAGGGCCAGGATTTTAGTCCCAACTGCCTTGTGTGTCCATGTTTGTGTATGTCATTAATCATCTTTCTTGTAAGGGGTTCTGTGCAGTTACAATATCTTAGAGATGGCTGATAGGGATTTGTTAGTGCTCAACACTGATCAACACTCCCTTGATGAACACTTTATTGCTTGTCTGTGTCCAAGGGACCTTCAGCTTTAATGTGTTGACTGTAGTCAATAGATGGGACAGCAAGATGCCCTTTTGGCCAAGAAGGTCGATGGGATCCTGGAGTCTATTAAGAGGAGTGAGACAGCAACAGCCAGCAACCAGTGACAGAACAAG
>WBNM01006988.1:3605-23843 GCA_013399055.1 Ramphastos sulfuratus
AGACCCCGGACCCCAGACTTAGTGGCACCAGGTCCTTTGTCCCTTTTCCCGCGGTTGCTCTCCCCAAAACAGAAGGAGAGAGCAGAAAAACATGTCTGCATAAGACAGGACATTTACAAGCCTAATTTGGCCTGTCCAGGCCTACCACAACAAGCATTTAACTGGTTAAGGAAGGCAAAGAGGAATATGATATATGATGGTCAGCAATAATGATCATTTCAGTTCAACAGATGTAACAGGTATGTGACAAATGTCCTATTCACAAACAGAATACAACAATAGAGAGGTGTTTTAATTTTCTTTTCATTGAATTCAGGAAACAAACAAGAATCCTGAACCGTAAGTCTTCTGATATCTATTCTCTGCCTATGGAAACTTAGAGTTTGCAAGGTGTTGTTTGATAATTTTTGAGGTATGTGTGTGTGATTTGCATTTATCTGGAGGAAAACAGTGAAGGCAGCTTTCCCACATGCAGATCAACTCACTAGATGAGATACTTGTGTAAGTGATGTCTGTAAGAGGACAGAAAATCTTAGCAGTCCCATGTCTTTCAATAAAGCAGTTAGCACAGAGCTAGTAGTCAATGAATAGTGCCCTGTAGTTCTCATCAAGGATTGTCCCAGTCTGGGACCTGGGACTGGAGGACAGAAATGACTCTTACCCCTTTCCAGGAATAAGAATGAGGATACTGCATACTGCTTCTAAGTTTAGAGAGAAATTCTATTTACAAGAGCATAGATACAAACGACAATCAGCTAGAATAAGTATAAAACTCATTAACCCCAAACTGACCTTCTAGAATCCTCCACCCCTTCCACAGATGAGTCTAGACTCCAAGGACTGTGTTTGTGTGTTGCCTTTTTTTTTTCCTTTCTCTTGCCCCCTCTTTTTTTCCCAGTGAGTCCAGAAATACAACTCCAGTGCAGCTAATTGGGCTGCACCTAGAACGTTTTGTTATCTGTCAGAAGATATCACTAACAAAAATGTCTTTGGAGTTAGGCAAGGGTTTGGGTGTTTCAGAGGAAACTGAACAAGGCACTAGGGGAACTCTTAGATGTTGAAGTTGTTGCTAATATCCTTTTGGCAAGGAAAGGAAAAGTCAGGGAAGAAGCAGTAGCATACTGTGGTATTGGATGGCAGCAGCAATTTGGGGCATGCCAAGTAGTGCTTGTGTCTAAGTCACAGGACGAAAAGGAAGGCAGCATTAGTCAGAAGCTGAAGGGAGATCAAAAGAAATCCTAAGGTGCTCAGGAGTTCTAAAACTTTGTGGAAACAAAGCAGCATTAGCTACACTGTGGTATCTCTGAAAATTCCCCAAAGCAGGTGTTGGTGTGAAGCCTGCACACCATGGTGTTTGCTAGCAGAGTCCTTAGAGACACAGGAAGCTACAGCACAGTAAAACTGGTAGCAAAGCTACCCTAAGAGACCAAGGGTTAGGGTTAAAATGGCAGATCCCTAACTGGCATGTGACTATTCACATTACTTGAAAGCTAGGTAGTAGCTCCAACAGCTAGTGGGTTAGAGGACCTGGATCCTTTATTCCCTGCAGCATCCTTCTGCAGCCCACACCACTAACATACAACTGGCAATACATGAAAGTAATTCATCCCAATCTTTTATGCCTATGTCTCAGTCTCTTAGTTCTGCTTTTTCTGTTTCCAAGTCCAAATTTCCTCCTTCAGGCAGTCCCAGGCTCCTTAACAGTCTCTGTTGCTCTCTGTACTTTCTTTATCCCTCTCCCTGACTTCTAAGCCATTCACATCCAGTAATTCTTTCTTTTTTTTTTTTTTTAATTTTTTTTTTTAATTTAAGGAAAAACAGTATATCTCCCTAGCTTAATTTTTCAAAAAACAAAAACAGAAACAAAAACAAACAAACAANCTTATAAAGATAGGTGGGAATGAAAAATACACTTCTGACACAGTTGCCTTGTGCTAGTTTAAAGCTTATTGGANTTTAGCAATGTTCCCTCACAAAATTCCATCCAGGACAGACAGCACAGACATAGAAAACCCCAAAAAAAGTAATCACAATTAAAGTTTGACAAAGTTCTGGGTAACTGAAAATGGAGTCTTCCTGATAGCAAATGATGGCAGTCTTAATGTGCACTGCTATTAGTTCTCCCTTTCATTTCAACTTTTCACATATATGTTGACTAAAAATATTTGTTACATTTTGAAGGAACAAATTATGCCTAGCACTCACACCTCAGAGTAGTAGGAGGCTTTTGAATGAAAGAGTGTGCTGGTTTGAGGCNCCTGGGACACTTCTCCCTTAGTTTCTCCTTTGCTCTGCTCTAATTTAATCTTCTACTAACCTTGGCTGACAGGTAACAGAGGAGCCTTGCTGGTTGTTTGCTGTCTGGGAGAGAGAGAGAGAGGCTGGTGTTGGGCCCTTTCTGGGCTTCTTTGCTTTGTCCAGGAGGGAAGTTTGGATTTCTGTATTATTTCTAAGTTGTATATCATTGTAAATACCTGTAAATATGCTGTGTATATATGCTTGTAAATTTAACTTTGCTGTAAATACAGCTCCATCTTACTTCCAAGCTGTCTGAGCTGGTCTGGTAAATTTAATTGTTGGGGGGGAGTCCTCAACCCACTACATGCCTAATATTCCTAGATGTATCAGTCAAGGACACTGTGACTGAAGGAACAAATGCCTTATTTCTGTCTTTATTGTATTATATGTTTGATAGTGCTTTGTAGGATTTGTGCAGCTCTTGTGCAGTACTAATTTTTTAAAAATTAAATTACCAAATAGTGTAATTTAAAAAAAAAATGCAGCTGCAACGTTCACACATGCATTGAATTTCCTTTTTGACCCTGAGTACATTTAATTGCAGAGGAATTCAGCAGTGAATTGAAGCAGCTATATTTTATGGTCTCAACTGGACCTCTGTCTTTAACTGAATGACCTAAACTTTCTTAAGACTTAAAACTTTCTGCAAACTTCAATTTCACAATCTGACTTGGGAAACAAAAAATAATCAGTTGTTACATTTGGCTTTTTCTTTCAAACTAACCCAGCTGTGACAGTTCTAGAAATAGTTAATGTATCAGTGGAAAGGTTGTGTGCAGAATAACTCCCTCACTCTCCTAATGCAAAATTCCTGCTGTATTTGGAAATCTGAATGGAAAAGTGCAGAAAAGGACCAATGCTGATTCAAAATGAAGAGGGAAGCAAAGAAAGTGCCTTGGGAGGACCATAGGAATACAAGCTGCCTCAGTACCTCATTTTGTTAGATAAGGCACAGGGCAAAAAGCAGGTGCCACATTACCATGAAATAGCTGTGTCTTGGATGCAGCAAGTCCATTGTGTCCTAAAGGCAGACTCAGGCCAAGCTTCCTATTCCCTAATGCTAGATGTGCCATGAGGTCAAACATGGGAGCTATGCATAATCTCTGGCACTGTTACGTGGCATTCCTATAAAGCCAGTGAGGTCAGTGGGAATTCCTGGTTCCCAGGCATGGAGAAGAGCAAGCTTAGAGTTTGCTCCCTGTCGTTTTGTTCCCTACTCTTGCTTTAAAAAGCGTAGTGAAGTTTTCCAGAGATGACTGAAGTAGTAGCCCAGGCTTGGATAGTTTACAAAGTTTGGAGCAGGTGGGAACCAAACTGAAAACAGAGAGTAAGATGAACTTGGCTAGTGTGGTGACCACCCTGGAACTGGAGATAGCTCAGTGGAGTGGAGAATGGCTGAAATTGCAGATGAAGATAACTCTTAGGAAGTAAATATCCTGTTTTTTATCCTGGTCTGTGAGGATGAAATGATTCATGCCATTAGTCAGATGCATTTCACAGAGGGAATGGCTGAGAAGAGAATGCAGAACTGGCATCCAGCAGTTCAAGTCACATTGTCTCATTTAGGTGTCTAGCATTAGGTGACATCATTCTTGTGTAGCAGCAAACCGTGCGACAGCACCAGGTAATGTTTGCACCATGCTTCCCTTCCCTCACTACCATTATCACCTTTTTCCACTCCTTTGCCATTTAAGCCTGTTGAAGGTATGCCTCAGGGCAACATGTGGAGCTGTACATTGCTGGCTTTTATTACCTACTCTTCTAATCCAGAAAATGAAATTTATTGTACAAGGGTTTTTTATTGTCTGAGTTGATGAAAAGCTCAACAGGAGCCCAGACAGCAGCTGTGTGCTGGGCTGCAGCAAGAGCAGTGTGGGCAGCAGGGCAAGGGAGGGGATTCTGCCCCTTNGTGTACAAAAAGGCTTTATGATCACTGGGGTCTAGTAAGATAACATAGAAATGTCACTTGGGTGCCAAAAAAAAGGAGGAATACATGCACCATTTATTGATGCCATTGTGGAGACTTGTGCTGAAACAAGAGTTTTGTGTGGAGTGTCTAAAAGAGTTCAGTACAGCATAGACATAATGGAGAAAAGTCCTAAATAGATGCTGAGAATCTGATACATCTCTGGAAGTACTGAAGGAGGGCAGAGAACTTATGGATTTTGATCTCTACAGGGAATGCCAGGTGAAGGATAAAAAAAGTGATTAGCTGAGAGAAGCACCTGGAAAAGGCAAGACCGTGCAGGAAAGGCATCTGGACAGAGCAATGACTTTCAGTAGATTGCACTGTTGACAGTGAATGTCCCTAGAAAACCAGGCACTGTGGGCTGTGAAGAGGACAGGAGGCCAAATAGAGAACAGTGAGCTATCACATCTGTCCTACAAGACTTTAGCACATAGGAAAGGGAGAATTTAGGTTTATAAACCTGGTGACACTAACATATGAGCAGTCAGAACTTTAGGCATGTTCCACTACAGCTCTCTTGTGGTTTTTGTATTTCGTTGTTTACATTCAACTAATAAACTTTTTTTATTGTGAAAAAAGACTGTCTCTGAAATACAGCTTCCTCCTAATAACATCCATTCCTGATAACTTTTTAATGCAAAGACAGACCATTCATTTTCTGTCTTGCAGCAAGGAATAATTTTTCCTACGTGCTACTCTCTAAATTTCAACTGGGAGCACATGATATGGTGCAGTGGTTTTGGGCATCACCCCCCACAATGAATTTACCCAGACTAGATTCAGACAGCTGGAAATTAAGGAGAAGAGAAGGCTTCCAGGAGACCTTAGAGTAGCCTTCCAGGATCTGAAGGGGACCTACAGGAAGGCTGAGGAGGGACTATTGACAAGGTCTTGTAATGACAGGACAAGAGGCAATGGGTTTGAACTGGCAGAGGGGAGATTGAAACTGGATGTTAGGAGGAAGTTCTTTACAGTGAGGGTGGTGAGACACTGGCACAGGTTGCCCAGGGAGGTTGTGGCTGCTCCCTGCCTGGAGGTGTTCAAGGCCAGGTTGGAGGAGACCTTGAGTGACCTGTGCTAGTGGGAGGTGTCCCTGCCTATGGCAGGGGATTGGAACTGGATGATCCTTGAGGTCCCTTCCAAACTTACCATTCTATGATTCTATGATTCACAGCTTAGCACAATGTACAAGCAGATATTTACAATATATATGTTACAATTACTTACAACTATATACAGTTATATACAAGTTAAAAGTAGCACAGAAGCACAATACCTCTCCCAACAGTCAGAGTGCCCAGGAGGAGCTGCAAACCATCCTTCCATCTTCTTTCCACCCCCTCCCTTATCTCAGGATCTCTCTCTTATGTGCAAGGTTGGTTGGAAGAGGTCAGCAAAGGAAGGTTAAGAAGCAGAATGGTTAGTTGGAAAGTGTGCAGGGTCAGGCAGAAGTGTTAATGCAGCAGAGGCCAGGCAGAGATTGTCTTATTTATGTTTGTGTCTGTGTTTTTATATGGCTCAGCAGCAGGAATGGGTAATGTATTTTCCTTTTTCACAGCCAATGATCTAATTTCTCTTATTAAAATATTCCAATTAGCCTCAAACCAGCACATACGGCTCTGACCCAGGTTCACCCAGCATCTGGACTATCTTTTAGAAACAGCCTTTTTTATTGTTTGTAACAGCCATAAAAGCTCTGCCCCCAGTCCCTTGGTGGGGATCTTGTATATAACTGCACAGATGATGAGCAAAACAGAGCAGGTGTGTGTGACAGAAACAGCTACTGCTAACATCCAGCCTTGTCACCTCCAGTTTACTTTCAGTCTTACGGGTAACTTGTTCTCTTCAATGGAGTAAGAAGAGCTGAGTTTCTGAAGAGCCTGGCCTAAAGCACCTCACTGCTCTGTTCTTCTATGTTAATACCTGGTATTTAGGCAGGCTGTGAAGTGGCCTGGCAAAGAGCAAGACTGCATTTCTTTTGCTGGCATCAGAAGTTCCTGGAGCAAACTATTGAATGCTGTTGCCTCTGTGAGATGAGCTATGTGAGTTACCAGAGCAAAACTTGTTAGCTGCATTCCAATAGGCATTGAAGTGGTTAATATGGAGATGGAAATGATCCAGCTTAGCACAGTTAAGAAGCAGCTCTCATGTTTTTGGAGTACTATTGAAAAACATTTCAAATTCAGATGTTTTCCCCAGGAAGTTTTAAGTTATGTCACCATGGATGGTCACAGCTTTAGAACGTTAATTTGACCAATGAACGCCTCAAAGTATTTATGATCAATGAAGCTGGTCTAGGAAAACCTTTGGAAAATACACTTTTTTAAAAATTCTTACCTCTTGTGGAGTTCTTTCTTGTTTTCATTTCCATTTCCTAGCTCATAAACCCCAATGTAACTCTATATCAGTGAAGAACAGAAACTAATTTACTGCTTTAATGATGGTTAGCACTGGGAGGTACGTTGGAATGGTATTGCTTTGCAAAAAAATGGATGTTGTTATTTGAGTGCCATGCTAAAGCCTTGAATTTCATCCCAGATCTCAGAATTTCATTTGAGCACCACCTACTAGGTGGTTTCCTAGCAGCTGTGGTCCCCTGGAAGTGTTGCTGCCCCAGCATAGGTCATCTGTGGCTGCAGTCTCTCAGGAGTGTCTCTGCTCCTGTGTGGGTCACTCACTGCTGCAGTCCCTCAGAGTGTTTCCCTTTGGCATGGAATACCTCCTGCCCATAGCATGTTTTCAGTCTGCCACCCTTTGCCACTGTCACTGGCTCTCTTAAGCCTCTTTTAAACCTGCCTGAGGTTTTGAGGGATGAAGGGCTGCTTATGCTGGTTTCAGAGCTGGCTGTAAGTGGCTGTGACTGGGGCTGCCTCCTGCACAGGCCACTGCTGCAGCTCCCTGCTAATGAAACTTTCCTGTTGATGCAAAATGTGCAGCTGTAGTGCAGACCTTTCCAATCTTGTTTTGAGATTTTACTCCGCACAAACCAGCACAGAGACAAACTTGAACCTGCAGTACTGACTTTTGTAAGGGTTTGGAGGAAGTGGTTAACTTCAAAGAAGGGCTGTTTGAAGAACAGCAGATAAAGAAACAAGACTTTGTAAAGAATCATTTCCTAAATCTTAGCTGTGTGTCTTAGTCCTCATGTTTCATTGACATTGGAATAATGTTTCATCTAAAATAACAAGAGACAGCTTTATTTCATCCTTCAATCCTTCAAGCTTATTTCTGAGAGGTAAGCAGTGTATTCATTTTCATGGTTCATGTCCTTATTTTTCCTTCTCAGCATTTTAATATAGTGAATTGGTTGTGGGAATTAAGGAAGCAGGAATTATCAAATCTGTAGTTATTTTATTTCCAAAAGCCCCGCCCACAACTCTATACAAATTAGTTAGATTGGGTTCAAATTCGTTGGGGAAGATCTTCAGAAGGATGCTTATAGGGAATTCAGTAATGCAGGAAAATCAGGAAACTGGAAAAGGTTTGCCACAGAACAGCTTTGCTGCACTTACAAACAAAGGCAGCCTGGAGCCCTAGGGCAGGTCTGTGCTGCTCACGGCCGTGCAGTAGGAATCTGGAGCTGGTCCCTTGGCTGCTTTGCGGCAGTGTCTGGAACTGCAAATTGTAATCCAGCGGCAGGTCAACGCGGCACAAGATCCAATGTGAGTGAACCTGCCAGAGCCCAAAGTGCCTGCAGACACTGCTGCCACGGGCACAGAGCGTGGGGCAGCACAGGGCCAAGCCAGGCTGCTGGCAGTGTGCCCAGCACCGGCGGCGGTTTGCGGCAGAGGCAGCTCCCTGCAGCAGGCAGGCAGGATGCGGCGGGCCCAAAGCAGGGACTCTGCTTGCTCCTCACCCTGCTGCCAGGTGCCCCTCAAGGTCAAACTCAAGGACTGAGTCAAAGTTCCAGTCAAAGTCCCCCCAGACAATGTGTCCAGTTGCCATATATATATATCTATGCTGGAGCGAGTTGCTCTTCTCCATTCAAGCCCATGGGGGTGCGGTAAGTAACTTGGTTCTTACTTCTTTCCACATTCCAAACCCCTGGAGCCAGAGGTGGGGAGAGAGCAAAACAGTTTTGTGCCCCATTCAAAGCTGCTGTGGGGCAGGGACTTGAGTGTGTCCTGCCCCATACAGTATTTGCCATGCTGCTAAAACATTCATTTAGAACACTGGCACAAGCCGTTTTTCAGTGAGCAGAGGCAACAGAAAGCCCAAGTATCTGGGAGCAGGTGCTTTCTTGCCTGTGTGCTCACACTCCTAGCAGCTGGCAGTTATCTCCCTGTCTCTGTCATCTGGGATTTCAGCAAGGGTATGGGTCCAACTTGCTGCTGAAGGATACATAGCTCTTCCTTTGTGTTTCACTTAGATTTATACAAACATGGTGTCACAGCCGTGCTGTCTCCTGAAGAGCTCAGAACTAACTAGCTGGCTGATGCTTTAGCATATCTATGTGAGCTGACAGTGTGGATTCCAGTAGCTGTCTGAAGGCTCAGAAGTGAAATGCCCTCTTCGTTCACACCTCAAACGGGTTTAAAAATCTCTTAGAGTTTGTTTCCTAAGCAATGAAATTCATATCTTCATTTTACTGGGATTTGCTGGGATTTAAGTGTCTCTTTAGATCCCATGGACTGAGTTGAATGCTTCCAGACTATAGGTCTTCTGACTGACATATCCTATTCAATGGAACAAAACAGCCTATTATATAAATTGTCCAAGGCCTATTTTATTCAAAATGAGCTATCATTCTGGCTTTACATAAGCTCAAGAAAATATCTTTTTGCAAAGCTGACTGAAAGTCAGCAGACCAAATTGTGCAAGAAGAGTTGGGTATTTCAATTTAAAATTATATTGAGGTGAGAGGAGAAAAGGAGAGACCTCTTTTGTGCTGTAAGTTGTGATTAGGACAAAAGTAATTCTAGCACAATGGTCTCCCTTTGGAAAATGGGGTTTCATTAAAGTAATCCTTCAGCTGAGCCTGTCGGAGCTGTCAGTCACAAGAAGAGGCCATGAGGCATGAAATTGTATGGCAAGATTGTAGATGTGCAGCCTATCTGTTTATATCTGCCATGCAATAAATACCACCACATCTGTGATCTGAGAAATATGGGAATGGTTTGTTTAGTCAGAATTGCTGAAGATTGCTTCTGAGGTAAGATTCTTGTCAGGAGGAGCGTGATACTTCATTCTGAGTTTGGATTTTACTTGTTTTTCTGCCTTGTAACTCATCTGTAGCATCATTGAGTTTGGTTTTCAACGTGATGTATATCTGTGAAGTTGGAGATTGCATAATATTTATGTGTTTTGGAGAATCCATGACATGGCAAGACATTAGCTCTAATGAGGCTGGGAGGTTAGCTGTATGTTTTATACTCAAAATTTCTCAGCAATGAAGCAATGAAAATAATTACAAATAATGACCAAACCATTTGTATCTGTTTAAAGTAATGTACAGTAATTATGTTTTTCTATGTTTTACTGCTGTTCTAAGCTATTGTAATCGTAGATTTTGTAATGAAATCCTACTGAAATTGCAGTTCCTATCCAGATGGAGAATCATAGAATGGTAAGGTTGGAAGGGACCTCAAGGATCATCCAGTTCCAACCCCCTGCCATAGGCAGGGACACCTCCCACTAGCACAGGTCACTCAAGGACTCGTCCAGCCTGGCCTTGAACACCTCCAGGGAGGGAGCAGCCACAACCTCCCTGGGCAACCTGTGCCAGTGNTCCCTCTGGATGGATCCCTGCCCTCTAGGAAGTCAACTGTGCCACACAGCTTGGTGCCATCTGCACACTTGCTGAGGGTGCACTGATTCCTCTGTCCATGGCACTGACAAAGATGTCAAACAGCACTGGTGCCAGCACTGACCCCTGAGTGAAACCTCCTGGCACTGGTCTCCAGGTGGACATTGTGCCCTTGATCACCACTCTCTGCATGCCACCATCCAGCCAGTTCCTTATCCAGTAGTGCTCCACCCATCAAGAAAAATAATGCAAGCTCTGAATATTTTTATTGTCTGTGATGCATGTTTGACATTCAGCATTTTTGATATACACGAGGAGATGGCAATTGCCACTTACCCATCTGGTTTTATGTAACTTGCTATCAAACATGTTCTGGTTTCCTGCACCATAATTTCCACAGAATGGGATGATACCTTTTGGGTTTAGCTTAGAGAGCTTTGCTGATTTATTGTATTTTTTTTTTTTTAATTATTTTATTTTAATATTGTAGTATTATTATTTTAGTAAGCTACTGGAAGGGCAGGGCTCTCAAATCGATGTATGTGATGCGAGGAAGTGTAGCACTTAGGAGTCTAAGGACTGCTCCCAGCAAACAAAGGCTCTTCAAGAGTAATGTGACTGTTATTTGTACTCTGGTTACAAGAAAGAAGCAACCCAGTAGGAGTAATTTGGTTTTGTTGCTGTGGGCTTTATTTCCCACAGATATTATGTGCGGTGTCTCACATGAAATATGTCATGGGCTACTTGGTCTTCTACTAAAACAGATCCTCCAAGGAGTTTTCTGACTTCCTTACCTCACTTTCCCTCCCTTTTATTTCTATCCTGTCTCAAACATCTACAATCTCATCCTGAGATGGAAACTTTCTTTGAGCATCTGTTTTAGTTTTTCTGCCTTGTCTGTTTTCTGCCTTATCTGTAGTGCTGCTGAGTTTGGTTTTAGATGTGATACATTCATACAATGTTGGACATTGCATAATAGTTGTGTGTTTTGGAGTATCCATCACTTTGCAAGGCATTTTTAAGATGTCTTTGCATCTGCAGTCTTGCAGGGACTCCTTGTTTTTTGACAACTAAATATGTGCAAATTTCAGTATGTGGTATGCTTTATTGAGTGCTAGTGGAGAGGGCAAAATCAAATACAGCTGGCATTGTGAATATCTGAATAAACTTACACAGGCAATGGGTAATGGAGAAAATAACTGAGAAAAGGAATATTTTCTTAAAAAAAAATCCAAACCAAAACCAAAGTCTCCCACCTCCCTCACTTCATAGTCTTGATTTTTAAAAGAAAAAAATCTTCAACAGTAAAAAAATTTTTAAAAATGAAAATTGATCCTGAAAGTAAAATCGCATCAGATGCTAAGTGCAACAGAGACATTGGTATTGGTTAGAGGGTAGGAGGGCTCTGCAGAGGGACCTGGACAGGCTGGATGGGTGGGCAGAGGCCAATGGGATGAGATCTAAAAAGGCTAAGTGCAGGGTTCTATACTTTGTCCAGAGCAACTCCAAGCAGTCCTACAGGCTGGGGACAGAGTGGCTGGAGAGCAACCAGGCAGAGAGGGACCTGAGGGTGCTGGTAGAGAGTAGCTGAAGGTAAGGCAGCAGTGTGCCCAGGTGGGCAGGAGAGCCAATGGCATCCTGGCCTGGATCAGGAGCAGTGTGGCCAGCAGGAGCAGGGAGGTTATTCTGCCCCTGTGCTCAGCACTGCTCAGGCCACACCTTGAGTGCTGTGTCCAGTTCTGGGCCCCTCCATTCAAGAGAGAGGTTGAGGTGCTGGAAGGTGTCCAGAGAAGGGCAGCAAGGCTGGTGAGGGGCCTGGAGCACAGCCCTGTGAGGAGAGGCTGAGGGAGCTGGGGGTGTGCAGCCTGCAGAAGAGGAGGCTCAGGGCAGACCTCATTGCTCTCTGCAGCTACCTGAAGGGAAGTTGTAGCCAGCTGGGGTTGGGCTCTTCTCCCAAGCATCCAGCAACAGAATGAGGGGACACAGTCTCAAGCTGTGCCAGGGGAGGTCTGGGCTGGATGTTAGGAGGAAGTTGTTGCCAGAGAGAGTGATTGGCATTGGAATGGGCTGCCCAGGGAGGTGGTGGAGTCCTCATCCCTGGAGGTGTTGAAGCAAAGCCTGGCTGGGGCACTTAGTGCCATGGTCTAGTTGATTGGCTAGGCCTGGATGATAGGTTGGACTGGATGAGCTTGGAGGTCTCTTCCAACGTGATTGATTCTATTAGTCTATGATTCTGACAGATTATGGTTTTTCTTGAGTAACACCTCCTAACTCCTTGTAATAACAAAGCAAAAACTAACAATGTGTTGAGTAAGTACCACCATAGGAGGAAAGAAAGTCAGGAAAGCACTAAATCAAATCAAATATGAAGTACTTTCACAAATGCTGCAGAGATTCAAGATACTTCAGTTATAAATTATTCAATTTCTAGTGTTGCTCTCCTCAGAATGCAATTTCATCTATAGAACAGTAGTAAGAGGCAGTAGCAATTATTTTTAGCAAATAAATATTGGAAGTTTCCAAAGTGCCATAAAACTGTTGTACCCTTCTAAACATCTTGTCTGAGTGACATAAACTGTAGAATTTTTAAAATGCATTTAAGTTCATACAATATTCAAGTATGGAAGTTAAATATTTTGGCCTCCAAACCTACATCCTGTCTGTATATGCACTGTACCATTTGTACATAGTGTGGATCTGATTGATGGTATGAGGTGATCTGCAAATTTATTCCCAAACAAAAATCTGCCTAATTTAGAGAGAAAATTGCAGATTTATGGTGGCCTTGGTAAGAGGCAAAAGTGACTTAACTGGTAAATTTGTGTGTGCTTTTAGCTAAGAACCTTTTTGAAACTTCAGAGATTTTAATATGTAAGATCTATTGAATTTGGAAGTTGACAGAATGGAAAGTGAAAAATTCTGCTTCCTATGACTCTACAATTTAATATAGGTTCAACGAGGGCAAGTGCAGAGTCCTGCACCTGGGCAGGAATAATAAACTGCACCAGCACAGGTTGGGAGGTGACTGCTGGAGAGCAGCCCTGTGGAGAGGGACCTGGGAGTGCTGGTGGAGAACATCCATGGGCAGCAATGTGCCCTGGTGGCCAAGGGGGCCAATGGGGTCCTGGGGGACATTAAGCAGAGAGTATCCAGCAGATCAAGGGAGGTTCTCCTCCCTCTGTACTCTACCCTGCTGAGACCTCATCTTGAGTACTGCCTTCAGTTTTGGGCTCCCCAGTTTAAGAGGGACAGGGATCTGCTGGAGAGAGTCCAAGGGAGGGCTATGAGGATGCTGAGGAGACTGAGCACTGCCTGGCAAGGAGAGGTTGAGGGACCTGGGGCTGCTTAGTCTGGAGAGGAAAAGACTGAGAGGGGATTTAATCAATGTTTATGAATATCTGAGGACTGGGGGTCAGGAGGGGGGGACAGGCTCTGCTCACTGCTGCCTGGGATAGGACAAGGAGCAATGGATGGAAGCTGCAGCACAGGAGGTTCCAGCTCAACACAAGGGGAACTTCTTGCCTGGAAGGGTCCCAGAGCCCTGGCACAGGCTGCCCAGAGAGNGCCAGTGTCTCACCACCCTCACTGCAAAGAACTTCTTCCTAACATCCAGACTAAATCTCCCCTCTGCCAGTTCAAACCCATTGCTCCTTGTCCTGTCATTACAAGACCTTGTCAATAGTCCCTCCCCAGCCTTCCTGTAGGCCCCCTTCAGATATTGGAAGGCTACTCTAAGGTCTCCTGGCAGCCTTCTCTTCTCCAGGCTGCAGAGCCCCAACTCTCTCAGCCTGTCCTCACAGCAGAGCTGCTGCAGTCCTCTGAGCATCTTTGTGGCCTCCTCTGGACCCACTCCACCACTTTCATGTCCTTCCTGTGCTGGGGGCTCCAGAACTGCACACAGTTCTGATCTGGAAAATAATAATCTTTAAGGTACAGTGTCCATAGAGAGCACAGCATGTGATGCTTTAAAACTGTTCTTCCATTTATGCTTGTTATTTATTCACCTCTCCAGGAAAGTCAGGCAAGATGAACAATCTTCCTACCAGTAAACACACCGGAGGGGTTAGTGACAGTGCCTGTTAGTTCTGTTCAGCATAGCTGAGTTTAAATTTATTAAAACTTCACACTTTGCATGAAAGCATTTTTATGGGTAACTGGGAAAGCATTTTTATGGGAAATTCAGTTAGTTCTGCAGTGACTAAGAATGCATTCAAAGATCCACAGCTAAGATTTTAGATCTGTATTCCTCAGGAATTGGACAGCAAAGTGGAGATAACCTAGTCCACATCAAGGCCTATGAAACTTAGAGGCCAAGCCATGTTTTCAGCTGCACAAGTTACTGCTTTCGTTACTTCTTTGTAAGCAAGAGTTTTGTTCACTGCATTTGTAAATTACCATTGTCTCCCTCTGTCCTGTAAAAATAAAAGTAATTGCAAATATCTGTGTAATGAGAGGATGGTAATGATTGATTAGATAAATAATTTTCCAATTGATTGCAGAAAATGAATCAAAGATGACTTGTATTATGGAGGGGGTAATTAATTAATTAATGCAAGATGATATTTTGCAAAAATTAATATTCATAGAATCAACCAGGGTGGAAGGGAGCTCCAAGCTCATCCAGTCCAAACTAGCACCCAGCCCTATCCAATCAACTAGACCATGGCACTAAGTGCCCCATCCAGGCTTTCCCCTCCATGACTCCACCACCTCCCTGTTTATTAATATTCAATATTCAGAACTTTCACCACCCTGACCACGAATATTAATAATAATCAGTTCTTCACACAGCCATGGAAACTTTATACAGATAATAACATAGGATCTAGAAATAACTAACAGTAATATATATATCATTAATTGAACTCAGTTGAACTGGCAGAGAAGGTTGCTGCGGGCAGTGCACTGCTTGCGGTCAATACTCCGCTTGCCCACTAGATGGCCTCAAGGAGCTCCTTTCTGCTCATGGCAGAAGGCAATGGTGAGTTACAAGAGGCTTGAAGTAGCTACGCACAAAATGATCTCCTGACTGGCAGGGCTGGCTACAGCTTCAGACAGTACCCAAACGCTTTCAGGGAATTCTGTTACTGTCTTGTCATCCGCTGAGACTTCTGATTCTTCCCAGGCTGCTGGGGAAAGGAGGCAATCTCTGACCTGGTCCTGATCTCTCTGGATGATCTGTGTATCTGCAGGACTTCCCATCTTGGCAGGAGGCTTTCAGGTGCAGGCAGGATGCAATGCCATGTGCAGTCTCAGCATGGTGTCACACTGGCTGTGCAGGCTGATCACATGGAGGCATTTAGAGCCTGTTCCTGGTACACCTTTAGCAGGCAGTTTCCAGGCAGTTCAGGATGCAATAAGTCAGTAGCACGCAGCAAGCACGAATACAGGGGCAGAGCATGGATACAATGGCAGAGCAGGTTGTGTCACCTGCTCATCTCCTTTTATCAATACAGCCTGTGACTAATGTGCCTTTGGACACAAAACAGCCAATCAGAATGGCAGTCAGCCAAGCTTGACCAGATTAGGTGAAGCCATAGACTTGCTTTATCCTTTTTAGGGTAGAGCACAACCTTGCACAAGGCAGGCACAAGCTGAGCCTGTGTACCTTGTTACCACAGGCTGCAAAGGGCCAGGGTCCTCAGACTCAGTGGCTCCAGGTTCTTTGTCCTCTTTCCCACAGTTGCTTCTCCCTAAAACAGAAGGAGGGAGAGCAGAAAAATATCTCTGGGCAAGCCAGGACATGGATAAGCCTATTTTGGCCTGCTTAGACCTACCATGACACCTTGTTACAAGAGCCAAAGGGGTCATAGGATCTTCGTAATCTTTTGGCTGTGTGTGACTGAGAAGTGAGAAGTAACCAGATCTAAAGATCACTGAAGTCCAAAGAAGTGAGTCCTGAAGAGAGAAACCTGAAAGTGGAGCAGTACTTGCACTCCTCACCTGAAGTGTCTTTCAAGTCAATTAGAGGACAACTTGTGCTGCCCCCAGTTTCAGTGGTAGGTGGTGTTCTGTTGTTCTCTATTTTCTGTTTGTATTTTGTTAACAGTTTTGAAAATCACCAAAATGGAAACATTGAGGCGAGCACTCAGATCCATTGCCAGTGTTTAGATTAATTGCACTCTCTCACACAATGTGGCCTTGAATTGGTAGGCAGGCTTTATTCTGGGTTAGTAAATCAGAGGCTTTCTTACACAACATTTGCAAGCTTTAAAAGTTTATTTCAGACCATGTACAAGCTGGATGACTAATTAAGGTTACTAATGTCCCTGTGGCAACACCATGGACCAGAAAAGAGCAAAGAGATTTTCCTTTCATGTCCATGCACAGAGAGAATTGTAGATGTGCCAAATTTCTGCTGTGGGTAATTGTTCACCGAATGCCTGCACATACCCAGACAGGCAGAATGTTGTCTCTCTGTGGCCTGTGGCCCACTGCAAGTGTGTGACGTGACCATCTCATGCTGCTTGTTTTCTCTTGGTGCAGCAGTACTCTGACCTCATCACATCCCATAATAGTTGAAAGGGATAAAGAGTTTCGCTTGGTGCTGTTTCATCTATCATAACTGATTATTTAATCTCTTAATTTTCCCTTGGAACAGTGTAACCAATCTTATTTTTATATGCAAAGACTTCAGAGCATCTTCTCCTTTCCCTTCTGTGTTTTGTGCTTATTCTGTCTCTCTTGCTTCAGAGCAGTTTTCCTGGCAGCCTGCTGCAGTACAGTGAGGCAGCTCTGTTTGTTTCCAGCTAATGAGAGCTGAAATAATTGCAAAGTTGCAGCTCTCTGAGGCTGTCACAGCTATTTGTGTTGCTGTGACCATTCAGCTTTTGCTTCTGCTTGAGCTCCCTCTGTGTGCTGCTGCCAGTGGGCACAACCCCTGCTACTTGGTGTCAGTTTAGAAGAGCTTATTCTACCTAAATGTTTTGGCAGTACCATCACTTGTCAGACTGTTTTTGTTTTGTTTTGTTTTGTTTTTTTGTTTTTGTACTTTGTATTTTTGTATTGATGCCATTTGAGCATGGCAGTTAGTTGGGGAATAAGAAAATTATTATGTTTTTCCTTCTGAAATGCTTTTTAAAATTAATAACATAATCATCAAATAAACTTTATTTGATTCATTAACTTGAACATACAGTAAAGGAGACAGTAAAACCCAGTACCATACAACGAAGCAGATAATAAAACCTAATGATTTTCTTGGGTAATGTGAGGTGAGACCTTTGCTCTTCAATCCAAAATTCAAGGTTGGTGAAAAAGGCTTCCCTTGCAATCATGCCTAGATGACCTCAGAATCTTTCTTTTAGATAACAGAAATCTGTACCACTTGGGTAAAGATTACATGATGAAAAACAGATGTTAAGTAAAGAGTCAGTACTGCAGAACTTGTGATGGAATCAGATTTTCATTATTCAGAGCAGTTTCTTTGCCCTGAATGGGAACAGCCTGATGTTTGCAGTTTGCTGTACTTTTCTTTTGAGGTGTGGTTTGTTGGTTTGGCTTTGGTTTGGTTTTTTTGGGGTTTTTTTTGGGTTTTTTATGTGTGTCTTTCGTTTTATTTTTGGGCTTTGATTTGCTTTGGTTGGAGTTACTTAAATACAATAAAAGGGTCAGGACCCACGGGTCCTGAGGGAACTGGCAGATGAAGTTGCCAAACCACTGTCCATCATATTTGAAAGGCCATGGCAGAGTGGTGAAGTTCCTGCTTACTGGAGAAGGGCAAACATAACACCCATCTGCAAGAAGGGGAAAAAGGAACTGGGAACTCCAGAGCAGTCAGCCTCACCTCTGTGCCTGGCAAGGTCATGGAGCAGATCCTGCTGAAAGCTCTGCTAAGGCAAATGGAAAACAAAGCAGAGGTGATTGGTGGTACCCAGCAATGGCTGCACCAAGGGCAGATCTGCCTGACTAATTTGGTGGCTTTTATGAAGAAATCACAGTGACAGTGGACAAGGGAAGGGCAACTGATGGCATCTGGGTGTGGGGTGATGAAAAGCTCAACATGAGCCTGCAGTTTGAGTGCAACCCAGACAGCAACTGTGTGCTGGGCTGCAGCAAGAGAAGCATGGCCAGCAGGGAAAGGGAGGAGATTCTGCCCCTTTGCTCTGCTCTCCTCAGACCCCACCTGGATCAGAACTGTGTGCAGTTCTGGAGCCCTCAGCACAGGAAGGACATGGAAGTGTGGGAACGGGTCCAGAGGAGGCCATGAAGATGCTGAGAGGGCTGCAGCAGCTCTGCTGTGAGGACAGGCTACAAGAGTTGGGGCTCTGCAGTCCAGAGAAGAGAAGGCTTCCAGGAGACCTTAGAGTAGCCTTCCAGGATCTGAAGGGGGCTCCAGGAAGGCTGGGGAGGGACTATTGACAAGGTCTTGTAATGCCAGGACAAGGGGCAATGGGTTTGAAGTGGCAGAGGGGAGATTTAGACTGGATGTTAGGAGAAAGTTCTTCACAGTGAGGGTGGTGAGACACTGGCACAGGTTGGCCAGGGAGGTTGTGGCTGGTCCCACTCTGGAGGTGTTCAAGGCCAGGTTGGACGAGGCCTTGAGTGACCTGTGCTAGTGGGAGGTGTCCCTGCCTATGTCGGGGGTTGGAACTGGATGATCCTTGAGGTCCCTTCCAACCTTACCATTCTATGATTCTATGATTTTTAGGCAGATAGAGGTAGTTTTGTTTTGCACTCAATTTGATATTTTTGTTTTCTCTTATCATTGCTGAAGCTCATTGATAAACTTTGGATTCAGACTTGAAATGAAGCTAGTGTTTGAGCAAGGGCTAGCTTGAGCCTTTCTTCTTCCTTACTGCTTTTTCTCTCAGCCCATTATGTTTTGTAATGAATTATTGCTTCACTGAGTGACAGTTGGGGGCTAATCACGTGAAGAGACTGCTTGAGCTTTCTCTGTCATGAACATTTTACTTTCAAGCTGAGTGACACTTAAGACACAATCTGAAGTTTTTTTCAGTGCCAGGAAATGGTAAGCACATATAATTATATGCATGCAATTATGGTGGTGACAAACAAGGGAGTATGGACATAAAGAAGTGCTACGACAACTCCTGGTGGGAGGCTTAGGGTTATTATCCTTTGGCAGATTTTGTAATATGAGAAAATACTAATAAAACCTTAATTAAGTGTGGAATCTGCTGTTAGTCCTGTAAACATACAAATAAAGCCATATTTCTGTTCTGTAGTGTGGCTGTCATGATAACATATGGCCTCCAAGCTCATAAGATTTTCTTCCTGCAATATTTATGCATCATTAATACTTAGCTCTTCTGGTAGGGAATAAAACAGCCTTTAGGAATGTTCCCTTACCCATTGCCTTTTCTCTCTGTCTGAGCACAGAGGCATGTTATTAGTTGAGTTGAGATGAAAAGCAAGCCAGAACTATTTAGAGCACCCATTTCAAGGACTGGACATCCACTCTATTATTCCTAATATAAACTGTCACTTGCAATCAGAGGGCTTTATGATAATCTGATGCACAATAAATGTATGAATATATAAATTACTTACACTTTTCCCAGTGCAATGATCTGGATGTGTCAATGTGATTTGTTAGTATTAAACAAGGACTGCATTTTGGAATCCTGGTTCATCTGACACAAACCTATCTGCACTTAGAGGAAAAGATATATTGTAGAGGCATTTAAGCAAAGTGCTAGTACTTGAACGTGTGATATTTTATATCTTGCAAGTAGTTTTGTGTCCAGTTCTGGGCCCCTCAATTCAAAAGAGATGTTAAGGTGCTGGAATGTGCCCAGAGAAGGGCAGCAAGGCTGGGAAGGGGCCTGGAGCACAGCCCTGTGAGGAGAAGCTGAGGGAGCTGGGGGTGTGCAGCCTGCAGAAGAGGAGGCTCAGAGCAGACCTCATTGCTCTCTGCAGCTACCTGAAGGGAGGTTGTAGCCAGGTGGGGTTGGACTGTTCTGCCAGGCACCCAGCAACAGAAGGAGGAGACACAGTCTCAAGTTGTGCCAGGGGAGGTCTAGGCTGGATGTTAGGAGGAAGTTGTTGCCAGAGAGAGTGATTGGCATTGGAATGGGCTGCCCAGGGAGGTGGTGGAGTCACCGTCTCTGGAGGTGTTGAAGCCAAGCCTGGCTGGGGCACTTAGTGCCATGGTCTGGTTGATTGGCTAAGATTGGGTGCTAGGTTGGGCTGGGTGAGCTTGGAGGTCTCTTCCAACCTGGTTAATTCTATGATTCTAAGATTCTATGATTCTAAGATTCTG
>WBNM01006988.1:34094-50524 GCA_013399055.1 Ramphastos sulfuratus
GAGTTTGGAGGATCAGCCAGGGGGATTAGAAGGAAAGTGGTTAGTTAGGTTATTCAACAGAGAGGAGAAGGCAAGAAGCCAGAGAGACTGAGACTCTCCGGGTCTGTGAGACTCTGTCTTATCTATGTTTATGTTCTTGTTCTTATACATCTCAGAAGCCTCTGAGTGCAGCAGACATCACCATTGTTTCCTTTTCACAGCCTGTAATATAATTTTCTCCATTAAAATATTCCACTTAGCCTCAAACTAGCACAGGTGCCCAGTGTGGGCCAGCCGAAGAAGCTGTCTTAACTAAGGCAGTCAGTTTTGGCAGGAGACAAAAGGGTTGAGATAACGAGAAGTGAGATACAGTGAAGATTCATTAAGACTTGAGGCTTGCTAGGAGAGTTTCATGTAAGTTTTTTTCTGTGGTGTCTTCACTGTGTTGATGTATTTGCTTTCTGGGGGCAGCTGGCACCCAGGTGCTGGCATGCTGAAGAAATATGAGAACTGAGCTACAAGATGATTTGTTTTTCATCATTAGTGACACTGCAGTTAAAGATACAAGACTCACCACACTGCAAGCACTACCAAATCACAATTCCTTCTGGGGAATGGCTTAGAGCTGTGCTTTTGCTGTGCTGGTTGCTGGCATGCCAGGTTTTGTTCAGAGGCAGACAAGGCTCTCCCAAAAAATCACTGCAAGATCTGCCCCAGTGCTGGATATTATGAGTGACAGGGTGTTTGGGAAGGAATGATTGAATTCTTAGGGCAGTGGTCCTCTCTGGTGGTTTGGAATTTCACCCCTGAACAAGTGCAGAATCCTGACAAGCTGCTGAAATATTTGGAATAAATTGTTGTCAGTCTGGGAGTTCCCAAGAAACAGAAACCATTGCAATGTGTTAGGGCCTGGCCCATGTTTGTTGAGCCCTTCTCATCGCTNAGTGAAGATTCATTAAGACTTGAGGCTTGCTAGGAGAGTTTCATGTAAGTTTTTTTCTGTGGTGTCTTCACTGTGTTGATGTATTTGCTTTCTGGGGGCAGCTGGCACCCAGGTGCTGGCATGCTGAAGAAATATGAGAACTGAGCTACAAGATGATTTGTTTTTCATCATTAGTGACACTGCAGTTAAAGACACAAGACTCACCACACTGCAAGCACTACCAAATCACAATTCCTTCTGGGGAATGGCTTAGAGCTGTGCTTTTGCTGTGCTGGTTGCTGGCATGCCAGGTTTTGTTCAGAGGCAGACAAGGCTCTCCCAAAAAATCACTGCAAGATCTGCCCCAGTGCTGGATATTATGAGTGACAGGGTGTTTGGGAAGGAATGATTGAATTCTTAGGGCAGTGGTCCTCTCTGGTGGTTTGGAATTTCACCCCTGAACAAGTGCAGAATCCTGACAAGCTGCTGAAATATTTGGAATAAATTGTTGTCAGTCTGGGAGTTCCCAAGAAACAGAAACCATTGCAATGTGTTAGGGCCTGGCCCATGTTTGTTGAGCCCTTCTCATCGCTATTCAGAGTGCTCAGGAGCACGAGAAGGTCTCTGGGCCTATAGAGAGAGCAGCAGGTATGGCAGCTGCACCAGAGAACCAGCCTGTGCCAGTATCAGCTGTCCCTGTACAGAAAAAGCAGCATAGAAGGGAAGCAGCTCCTCTGGCAAAAGGTGAGAGTGAGTCAGGGTCATCACATGGGAACTAGAGAAAGAGCCAGGGCTGCTTGCTTGGCTTTTGTCTCTGGCTTTGGTAGATGGCCAAGGATTGAGGGTGGATGAAATAAGCAGCAAGCCTGAACAAGATGAGGAAAATTTCTTTTCCTCTGTACAGGTCTGTTTCAGCTGTGAAGGAATTGTCCCAGGAGGT
Organism: Ramphastos sulfuratus; assembly: GCA_013399055.1. NCBI lineage: Eukaryota > Metazoa > Chordata > Aves > Piciformes > Ramphastidae > Ramphastos > Ramphastos sulfuratus. Next base: position 35,936 of record WBNM01006988.1, read on the forward strand.
CCATCAACTCATGAAGAACATGTTCTGCTTCCCACCTGTACGGGTCTGTGTTTCAGCCACCCCATGTCTGAGGAATAGAACCTGGGAGGCACACACCACAGCCCACCCTGTGGTTTTACTCAGGTGCCATGAGGAAGTGGGACAGGAACCCCACTCCAGTCCCAGCTGCATGAGTGTGTGAATTGCAAGGGAATTCTCCCCCAAAGAATGCTGTCTCAATTCCTTGTGGGAAGTCACCCAAACCCAGCAGACAAGCTGATACTGCTTCTGATGCTCACAAAGGGATTGCCAAAGCGTCTTCACAGATGCAAATGATTCCAATCAGAATTAGAGGGGGCCTGCCTCCAGCCAGATGGAGGAGAGGGACATATGGGTTTACTGGACTGTTTGGAACCAATGGCTTAGCAAGCTGAAGGCAGTGGAACCCATCTGTGTTTCTGATGTGACAGAGGATCTCTGGTCCTGGATGAGTTGAGAGCCGAGATCTGGGATGCAAGCCACAGCTTGCTTTCACTTGGAGGGGTGGAAAGAGTCACTGGAGTCGACTGCTGCAGGGGTGGAAACACAGCCCTGCCATTTGGACTGGTCATGGACTGATCCAGAGTGCACTGGAACAGAGTGGCCTCCAGAGCATCTGCAGTGAGAAGACTTCTGTGTACTGCAAAGCAATCTCCTTTTAATTGAGAATGGGCAGTGAATGTTGTATGGTTCATGTTGTTTGATGTGAACTGCTGCTGGGCACAATGCTGATGGTATAGAATAAGGGGTGGAGAACGCCATGGGTCCTGTTGAATCTNACTTTTCCTCACTCGTGTGTTGAGGGGAAAGGGGCAGTTTAACCTGCATTAACCTGTTACCAGAGCATGTTCCTATGGTGATTTGNGCCATGGGTCCTGTTGAATCTCCTGCTGTTCTTACTATGCTCACGTCATGCCAGCCTCACAATCAAAGTGCCTGGGGCAGGGTATTGTGGGACTTGAAGTTCAGGTTGTAACATGGGAGGCTGCTTGTTCCCATTGGTGCTTCTGGGTGCTGAGTTCTGGCTGTTGGCTCTTTTCCACAGGGATGGCAGCTAGACAGGTGGGAGTTGATTAGTTTGATGCTAGTTTCTGCCCACTCCCCCCCTGCATTTCATTGTGCTTTTTCTGCAAATAGGCTAAGCTGAGGTAATTGTGCATTGTTTTATTGGCTAATGTAATTGTGCTTTATGTTATCTTGTTTTATAGNGATCTTATGGTTCAGTTCTCATATTTCTTCAGCCTATTCTGCCTTTCAATAGGAGTGTAGGGTGCTGATGCTTCTGGCATCTTTCCAAAGAGCATAACAGCTGGGATTCAGGCTTCTGCGATCTCTTGTTACTTTTTCATTGGTATTTCTGCCAAAAAAAACCCCAACCCTGAATTAAAACCCCTACAAACCTTAACACTAGATCTGGGCATGTGTCACATGGCTCTTTGGCAAGCACTCAAAAGAGCATTCTGCTTTCTGGCATTTCCCTCATAGTAAGTATGCACAGTTGCTTACTGATGCTCAAATGATAATGAATTTTCCCATAGAAGTGGGAATGCCAAAGCATCCTTCCCAATAAAGGCTTAGCTTTTAATAATACTAATATGCTCTTAGTTATCTAGGATAAGAAAGATATTTTCTGTGGTGTCACCCTCAGAGAAATGTGAGACTTTGACTGGGCTGTAAATAAATCTGCCTGCTCCTTCTAAAGAGTCAGGGACTGGGATAATGGCATTCAAAATGATGCTGACATCAGCCCAGTGGTTCTTGCCACCACTGAAAGAGAAAATAGTTGCCATTTTATTCTAATGCAGTGAGATAGCCTGGGGCTAAATAATACATTTCTGTTAGTAATTATTTAGCACTATGTCAAACTGGAAAATAAATTTACTTATTACTTGTCCCTTGTTGTGTTTTTTACTTAGAGAGTACATGGGAACACAGGAAGAAAAATTACTACAAAAGGATTCTTTTTTTTTTTCATTATTTTGATTGTTAGCATTACTAGAAGTCTTTAAATAAAAATGAAATCTAAATAAATCAGTGGTTTTAAACATTAAGGACTCCTGCATGCAATATTAAACAATATTCCATCAAAGATATTACCTTTTTATGTGAGAAGGAATATAAGAATACAAAACCACTTTTCTGGGTTCTTAGGTACAGAACTCCTGTGGTTGTTTTCATTAATGTTCAAATCATTGAACATACACAGTGGAGGCTGTGTGAAATTTTTCATCTTCTCATTCAGGGAATTGAAAGAAAAAAAAATATTGATTACTTACAAATTTTGTGGATTGGTTTCCACATAGCTTTAAAATGTTAGTTGTGTTGAACTGAAGGTAAAATGTTCATTAGCAGGTAGTGATGTGAACCCTGATGTTTGTGCTTAGCTGTGCTCTTTGATCCTGTGTGCTGCTGAAAGAACTGTATGTGACCAGGAGAGCTTCTCAGAACTGAGAGAAGCTTGACCACACTGGACACTCTACTTCTGTTGTGGAAATTAACAATAGCTTATGAATTATTAATATTATTTTCTATGTGAATATTAATTTCTGTATGAATATTAATTGTTTGTTATTCATCTTCAAAAAATGGGGAAAAGTCCCTGAGATTCTTTGGATTTTCGGTCAACAGGAGGTAGCTGCACACAGGGTACTTATAAACATNTTCTGGCCAAGGAATTCAAAGCTTTGTGCCTTGTGTGACCACCCAGGCATGTTGAGGAGCAGCACAAGACACCTGACTGCATGGTGGTAAGCTCCCAGCCCTCAGGACTTTACTGGGGCCAAACCCTCCATTGGCTCATCCACTCAACTCCTGGACCTGCAACAGGAGGAGGAGAGGAAGGGTTAAACTGGCCTGGCAGGATTTATGCCCTATCAGGACAACTTCCTCACCTGTCCCTTGCTAGGATGTTGAGAGCACTCTAGCCACCTTATCATCCAATGGAAATGTGTTGGAGTGCTATGTGCTGTGTGGCTTCAGCAAATCCTAAAAATGACTGTACTGACAATTAAAGAATATTGACAATATTGACTGTTGTTGGGTCTTATTATCTGGATATAGTAGCTGAGAGCTAAGTAAGACAGAGGATAAGGGTCATGAACGAAGGGAAAGAACTGCTAACAAAGGAAAGAGCTGCCAGCAAGGGAAAAAGCTGCCAACACGGATGCTCCTCCTGCTAGGAGTCATTCAAGATAAGAAAGTAGCTATGCAGAATGGGAAGATAGTTATGTTAAACAAGGATGTAGCATAGCAAAACAGGATGCCTGATAGTTAGCTGTGTTGATGTACTTTTCAGGGTGAGAAGAGCTCAAGAAGACCTGCCTGTACCCAATCAGAGAATGACTAATGTGTGACCAGGCAGTTTATTCCTGCATAAATATGTGCTAACTCTCTGCAATAAGCAGGCAATCTTGGATGTATCAAATTGATATTGGCTGCTCGTCTCGTCTGGCCTCGCCCTGCTCCCCACGCCCAGCGATGCCCGACGTCGCGCGGTTCCGACACACACTATGTTTGACAAACTCTCTAAGTGCAAAGTGCAACCCACACCATGTTACTCTTTTTAAATTCATGAATCTGGTTTGGTTCCTCCAAGCACTGCTGGTACCAGAATTGCAGAGCTTCTCTTGGCCTGCTGTCACAGGTCTGCATTATCAAACATTGATGCCACTGATATATTAAACAGGAGACTATAAAGTCATTTTCTCTGGATACCTCTTTCAGACGTGGAGGGTTTCACTGGTGACAAGCATTTCTGCCACGAGGGTGGCATGGGTTAAGTTGAATCCGCTCCTATTCATAGAATCATAGAATNCAAAAAAAATAAAAGAGATGTTGTTACAAACATTATAATTACCCTTGTTTTTTTAATAGAAACTACCAAATAGTAGAAACATGTAGAAAAAGAAATATGAGTGTTTAATGCCTCTTGAAAGCTTCTGCTAGTTTTTGTTTCTGTGCTACTGTCATTTGAAGATGCTCATAGATGAGGGGAATGAAATTATTTCTTAGGATGTCTCAATCTACCATAAGAAGATGGACCCTTCAAACTTCTAGGTCCATAGTTTGGTGTCAGAGTAATTGAGGATATCCAAATGGATTTCTGCTACACAGTGGATATATTTGCAATATGTCTTCAAGTAATTGTATTGGAATATTCAGACATTTCCAGTCATTTGTCTGCTCTCTTTTCTTACCTGTGCCTATATGAGAATGAGATCATGGTTAAGTGACAGATTTACCATCATTTCTTTAGCTCTAACTGGACTTTCTCCCTGTGGAGTGGTATTTCCAGGCTATGCAGCTTGGCTCTGCCAAGGGATTCAGAGATGTCCAGGGGCACACACAAGATAATTTATGTCCAGCGCAGCCCACAAGATGATTTTGTGGGTGCAGCATGTGCACTCAGCCTGTGTCAGACTGAGTGGTTCCCTCCTCCAACAGAGATAAGAGCTTGAAAATACTGCAACAGATCTGTCTAGTTACGTCTGTGTGCGAGGGCTGAGTGCCTCTTCTCTCTTGTTGGGCATTGCTGTGTCCCCTCTGAGACTCACAGCCACCTTGGGAGAGGCTGAGGGAGCTGGAAGCTGCTGGAGGTTTGCATTTAGCTGTCACTCAGTTTTGTGGCCATTCAGCCAGTACCTACACTTTCACACCTGCCTTTAGCCTATTGCCTGCTGTGCTCCGCTGTGGTAAGTTGTTGCAGAAGGTAAATTTAAGAAGTCTGATGAAAACTGGAGACTGAAAATGAGAAGTGACAGATGACATCTTCCAGAGTACCCTCTGCAGGTGTTAATTTGGAATAGGGGAATGCTACTTAAAGAATGCATTTCTTCTTGTCCCATCAATGGCATTCTGAAAGGGGAAAACTGTGAGTGTTTTGGGACTATGGCTTAAAGCAGGATTACTGTGCTAAAGATTTACTTTCTCTCAATATTTGAACTCTTTCCTGCTCCAACACCACCTCTGTGCAGCTGAGATTTCAGTCATTTTATAATACATTTCATCAAGATGCCTTTGGGATGTTTTCTGGGATTTCCTACCAATTTCATTAAATAACTCTACTGTTAACTCCAATTTAATTTCAATTGACTTTATTAAGTGGCTTTGATTTTATTGATATTAAGTAGAAAAAAAAACCTTCTAGCATTTGTAAATGTTCTGTTCTGGGTCAAATTGTTAGCCATTGCACTTTTCAGGAAAGCACCTTTGGGATATTCTTCTATCATCTTTGCACAAAACATCTCCTGTAAACCTGTTCATTAGTGGTGCTTACTGCATTGTACCCTGAACATCTGCCAACAAAAAGAAATTCTGCATGTATTGATCATGCTTATTTGTATGAATTACAGAAGGAAATATTTGGCATGTGTTACTACATGTTCTGAGGAACAGAACCTGGGGGTCTGGGGTGATGAAAAGCTCAAGATGAGGCTGCAGTGTGAGTGCAGCCCAGACAGCAACTGTGTGCTGGGCTGCAGCAAGAGCAGTGTGGGCAGCAGGGCAAGGGAGGGGATTCTGCCCCTTTGCTCTGCTCTCCTCAGACCCCACCTGCAGTCCTGTGTGCAGTTCTGGAGCCCCCAGCACAGGAAGGACATGGAAGTGTTGGAGCGGGTCCAGAGGAGGCCACCAAGATGCTGAGAGGGCTGCAGCAGCTCTGCTGTGAGGACAGGCTGAGAGAGTTGGGGCTCTGCAGCCTGGAGAAGAGAAGGCTTCCAGGAGACCTTAGAGTAGCCTTCCAGGATCTGAAGGGGGCTACAGGAAGGCTGGGGAGGGACTATTGACAAGGTCTTGCAATGCCAGGACAAGGGGCAATGGGTTTGAAGTGGCAGAGGGGAGATTGAAAGTGGATGTTAGGAGGAAGTTGTTTGGAGTGAGGGTGGTGAGACACTGGCACAGGTTGCCCAGGGAGGTTGTGGAGCACAGAACCACCAAATCACATTCTGTGTTTCTGTGTTCCCTGGAGGTGTTCAAGGCCAGGTTGGATGGATGAGGCCTTGAGTGACCTGTGCTAGTGGGAGGTGTCCCTGCCTATGGCAGGGGCTTGGGACTAGATGATCTTTGAGGTCCCTTCCAACCTTACCCATCTATGATTCTATGAAATTGGCAATCAATCAGGTGTTAAATGTTGGAATCTTCCTCCAGAGCCATGAAGGTGTATTTTTGTTGTGTTCTCTAGATGTGTGAAGCAAAAGTCATTCTTTTGGAGCTGAATGTCCACTATTGTTATTTTATAAAAGCCAATGCAATGTTAGGAATTACTAGGAAGAAGCAGAGAATATCTTTATGGCACTGAATGATTGCAGAGTGTGCCTGTGTGTTCAGTACTTGGGCCACTTCTGGTCTCCATTGCTTGCAAACCATGTAGCAAAAAGAGGTAGGTTATAAAAAGGGCAGCAAGTATGATCAGGCATATGCAGTGCCTTCTGTTCATGGAGGGACTAAATTGGCTGGGACACTTTATTCTGAAGAAAATGGAGCTTATTTTAGAATGCTATAAAATTGTAAGTGGGACAGAGAAAATGAACTGGGGAGAAATATTCACTGTGCCATCTAATAAAAGAATAAGAGGAAATAAATGAAACTAGCAAGAGCTGTCTTATAGCAAACTGAAGGGGCCACAGCTCAAGTGCATAAACTTCTTGCTGCAGGAAACTGTACATCATAAAATTTGACACAGCCCCAAGGTAGTATTGAAGAATTTCACAAAAAAGATGTCCAAGAAGATTTATTTTGAAATGAAAACACCCCCCAAAATGCCTAGATAATAAAGCAAACAGAAATCCACCCAAGGAACACCCCTCTGACTTCAGTCTTGGAAATCTGCAAACTTCTGAGGACAGGGGGGATATACCAATACAGGCTGGGTGGGGAATGGCTGAGAGCAGCCCTGAGGAAAAAGCCCTGGGGGTGTGGGGTGATGAAAAGCTCAAGATGAGGCTGCAGTGTGAGTGCAGCCCAGACAGCAACTGTGTGCTGGGCTGCAGCAAGAGCAGTGTGGGCAGCAGGGCAAGGGAGGGGATTGTGCCCCTTTGCTCTGCTCTCCTCAGACCCCACCTGCAGTCCTGTGTGCAGTTCTGGAGCCCCCAGCACAGGAAGGACATGGAAGTGTTGGAGCAGGTCCAGAGGAGGCCACGAAGATGCTGAGAGGGCTGCAGCAGCTCTGCTGTGAGGACAGGCTGAGAGAGTTGGGGCTCTGCAGCCTGGAGAGGAGAAGGCTTCCAGGAGACCTTGGAGTGGCCTTGCAGGATCTGAAGGGGGTTACAGGAAGGCTGGGGAGGGACTATTGACAAGGTCTTGCAATGACAGGACAAGGGGCAATGGGTTTGAACTGGCAGAGGGGAGATTGAAAGTGGATGTTAGGAGGAAGTTGTTTGCAGTGAGGGTGGTGAGACACTGGCACAGGTTGCCCAGGGAGGTTGTGGAGCACAGAATCACCCAATGTGATTGAGACCCAAGATCACATAGGGTGCTTCTGTGCTCCACAACCTCCCTGGAGGTGTTCAAGGCCAGGTTGGACGAGGTCTTGAGTAACCTGTACTAGTGGGAGGTGTCCCTGCCTATGGCAGGGGGTTGGAACTGGATGATCTTTGAGGTCCTTTCCAACCTTACCATTCTATGATGCTATGATTCTAGGCTTACATGCTAGGCACTTCATTTGTTCTGAAGTTCTTCCATACCTGAAATTGCCTTTGGTTGTTGTAGACATGGTAGATGGACTTGTGTTATTTCTTAGCCTGTTATGGTCTACCAGCAGATTAGCAGATAGTAGAAAGTAATTTTTTTATATGATTTAAAGTAATGCTTTGTGAAATGTTCATGTATATATCCAAAGATACCTAAAACCATGTCCATCAGCACCAAGTGTTGTTGAGTGCAGTTCAGTTTAAAGTGGTGTGCCAGGACAGGAAGCTGATTCCTCAAATCCTGTCCCTAAAGGAGTGAGGAACTCTTGCTACTCCAATTAACCTGTGCAGAAATCCTGTTTGGGCTGTGTGAGACTTGTTTTAAGGCTTGATGGTTTAGTTTTGTGTATGTGTATTTTTGAGTAAAAACTATACATTTGATGGTGCATGAGAAATAAACATTAAAGGCTATGTATGGAAAGATAATCCATTTATATAATACCTGATTTTAAGTAAAACTTTGTGATGGAGTTTTATGGTGGTGGTGTTGTTACACCACTCTAAGTGGTGTAAACTCAGCACATAACCTATTTGGTGCCCAGCGTGGGGCTTGATCAAGATTTAGTGATTACTTGATTGATAATCAGGAAGCTAAGATATAGTTATTTTGGGGGTTTTTTTTGACATCTGCTTTATCTGGTTGTGATTTGGCTGCTTTATAAGTGATTCTGTGCTTCTGTGGGTGTTACAGCTTTAAAGATAAGTATCTTAATTTTAAATTGTAAATANCCCTTACTTGCTTGTTTCTTCCCTCTGCTCTGTCCTTCTGACCTTGACTGCTTCTCTGTGTGGAGAATTGTTTAGACTGATAAGGATGCTGCCTGGCCTTTTCCTCAGGGCTGCTNCGAGAGATGTATTTATCTTAGTTCATTGGCTTGTTATTGTTCTGTATGATCTGAGGTTTAGAATGTTCTTGCCACAAAGATGCTGAAGGGAATGGAACATCTCTGTTAGGAGAAGAGTCTGAGGGAGCTGAGGCTGTGCTGGTGGGAGAAGGGTGACCTCAGCAATGGTTATAAACATGTGCAGGGTGAGTGCCAGGNTCATAAGAGGGCATGAAGGCAGTGTGTACTTTGTCTGTGAAAAACACTAATGTCTTGCATGATTTAGGCAAACATCATCATTGCACATTTCAAAATCTGCACAATTTCAAAATCATCATTGCATATAAAAAAAAAAAAACCACAGTATTTTAAAATAGGAGTTGTTTATAGATTCCCACTGACTTTTTTGGGCTGTGCACACAGAAATTGTCTTTACTAAAACAATGCCTATCCCATTCCTTCCCAACAGGCTTTTGCATGGTACAAAGCAAAAGAAAAAGAAAAGAATGTTGTTGTTGGGTTTTTTTTCTTGTAGCACATGTCTGTGATATTGTGTAACTTAAATTTCATCTACTGTGTGACATTTGCTTGCCCAAAATGTATCTCAGAGAATGGTTTGTCACTGTGATAGCATTTTAAAATTTTAATAAACATGAGGGTGTTAAATGCAAATATCTACATTAATGTGATATTGCTGCTGAAGTTTATACACACAGACCAGGAAATTCAGTGTAACATTTCCTTCAGCTCTCAGAACTTGTCCCCTCTCCTGTGTGAGGTGTACTGTGTTCTGTTATAGAATCATAGAATGGTAAAGTTGGAAGGGACCTCAAGGATCATTTAGTTCCAACGCCCTGCCATAGGCAGGGACACCTCCCACTAGTACAGTTATGCTCTGTAAGCAAGTGTCTTCTTAAACACTGAAAGTTGTTTCTCAGCAGGAGGTTTTTATGTCAATGAAATAATGAATATGGTGTGAAAGCAATACCTTTCAGTCTGAAATGACTCTTTCCTTAAAGGTTATTTTAACCTGAATGAGGACAGTGCCAGGGCCAGTCATCAGACCTTCAGTGCAAAGCAAGGAAAATGAAGTAGTTTTACCTCCTCCCCCCCGCCCCCCCCCTCCCCTCTCCCCTCCCCTCCCCCCCCCCCCCCCCCCCCCCGCCGCGCCCCCCCACCCCCCCCCCCNCCCCTCCCCTCCCCTCGAAGATGGGTATCAGCATATCTGAAGCTTTGCTCTGAACAAGGCAAGCTCCTTGCAAGCAGAGGGTAATCAGCACAAAGAGAGTGACTGCAGCTTCTTTTGTTTATTTAAATGTAAAATGTGTTTTCCTTTACTTGGCTAAGTAAAACAAAGAGCTGCATGAAATGCAAGAAGCATGGAGTGTTTGCGTTCTCAGAGGTTCTGCTTGTTTTGTTTCGTAAATACTTGTACGAGCAAAGGACACAGAGTGACTTCCTTAGAGGGATGTCATTTTAAGGACAGCTCCTGAAAAACAAGACGTTCTTTAGTGCTGTTATTGGCAAGCTGGTAGCAGAGGGCAGGATTGTCAGGTAGTCAGCAAATGCCCACAGATGAACTGTTACAGTGGATACTGAGAGAGTTGGGGCTCTGCAGCCTGGAGAAGAGAAAGCTTCCAGGAGACCTTGGAGTAGCCTTCCAGGATCTGAAGGGGGCTCCAGGAAGGCTGGGAAGGGACTATTGACAAGGTCTTGCAATGACAGGACAAGGGGCAAAGGGTTTGAAGTGGCAGAGGGGAGATTGAAAGTGGATGTTGGGAGGAAGTTGTTTGCAGTGAGGGTGGTGAGACACTGGCACAGGTTGCCCAGGGAGGTTGTGGCTGCTCCCTGCCTGGAGATGTTCAAGGCCAGGTTGGAGGAGGCCTTGAGTGACCTGTGCTAGTGGGAGGTGTCCCTGCCTATGGCAGGGGGTTGGAACTAGATGATCTTTGAGGTCCCTTCCAACATTACCATTCTGTGATTCTATGATACCCACAAACATCTGTTAGATAGTTTAGCCTTCACACACTGCATGGTTTAGATTGGTCTTGCCCTTTGAAGATTGTATCTCCACAAATTTTCTTGTAGATCAACTGGCAAAACCAAAAGTTTCTGTTTCCTATTTCAAACTAAGCATTTTTCACTGTTCTGGTTTGGGTGGTTGTGGTGGTTGGTTTAGAATCATAGAATCAGAGAATGGTAGCTCATGTTGAGCTTTTCATCACCCCACACCCCCAGGGCCTTTTCCTCAGGGCTGCTCTCAGCCATCCCCCACCCAGCCTGCAGTTGTGCTTGGGATTGTGCCTACCCAGGTGCAGGACCTTACACTTGGCCTTGTTGAATGTCATGAGGTTGGCCTGGGCCCACTTCTCCAGCCTGTCCAGGTCCCTCTGGATGGATCCCTGCCCTCTAGGAAGTTGACTGTGCCACACAGCTTGATGCTATCTGCAAACTTGTTTTGTTGTTGTTTTGTTTTGTAGGGCACTTATATATATATTTTTAAAGTATTTATGGATACTGTAGGTTTATCTGCATACATTTGAGGTCAGTTTGCTCACTCTAACTGGATCTTTTGCAAATCAGCCCAACTGATTAAAATCTTGTTTTTTAACAGTGTGTATCTGGAGTTATCTCTGTACATAGATATGTGAAAAATAAGCTAGTTGGTGGTGGATAATGCTGCATAATGCATTTCACATATGTCAAAAACAAAAGGAGCATCATCCTCCAAGTTCTTGAGTTACAACACTTTATCCCAAGAGTGGTTTTCTTCTAATAATTTACAGAAGTGGCTTATTTTGGAAGTTCTTTCACCTTAATGACTTCTGTTGGCGGCACAAAGCTCCAATGTCATCAGCATTCTGTGCTAAGCCTGCCATCTGCTGAGGAGCTGCCAGGTGCATTAGCTCTTGTCAACTTAATGGAGATTTGTTGCAAGAGAAACTGATTCCTTCACAGCTTCAGACTGAACCTTGACACTTAATCTAAACACTGAAGCCACAGGGATTTTCCTGGAGGTAATTTTGAGTGATTATTAGTTGATTAAAGCAGTTCTCTGTGTTAGTTTCAATAATGCATTGGCCTTACGTGTGTTGGAGACAGAGTTTATCAAGGTGATGACTATTGGTGTGCAACTGAGTCCTTTTCACATGAATTGGAAGGAGCAGTTTGATAATCTCCTTTTACAAGGTGTAACACAACCTCTCAGAGTAGCTCTGCAAATGTGCCCATCTCATGCCATAGCTCTAAGCAGCTAAAAGTTACTCTTTTCACCTTCTGCTTTTGTGAGGTAGACTGCCATGTGTGTCACATTGTGTGCACACCAGCTGATTTAAATACAAACAGGCATTCTCTGACAAGGAAATTCTGCATGTGTCAGTGTAGTAGAGGGGTAGTTAATTACTGAGAGAGGATATTTTAAAAAATATTAATATTGTTTATTAATATTCAATATTTAGAACTCTCACCACCCTCATCACCAATTTAATAATAATAGGTTCTTTGCATCAGTCATGGAAGCTTTATACAGGCACTAACAGGCTCTAGCAGTAACTGGTGATAATATCTAACATTAATTGCACTCGATTGAGCTGGCAGAGAAGGTTGCTGCGGGCAGTGCACCGCTTGCGATCAGTACTCCGCTTGCCCACTAGAGGGACTCAGGGAGCTCCTTTCTGNCTTGCTTTACCCTTTTTAGGGCAGAGCACAGCCTTGCACAAGGCAGGCACAAGCTGAGCCTGTGTACCTTGTTTACCACAGGATGCAAAGGGCCAGGGTCCCCAGACTCAGTGGCTGCAGGTCCTTTGTCCTCTTTCCCCCGGTTGCTTCTCCCCAAAACAGAGAGAGGGAGAGCAGAAAAACATCTCTGGGCAAGCCAGGACATGGATAAGCCTATTTTGGCCTACTTAGGCCTACCAGAACAGTCAGAGAGTGTCAGAGGCCTGAGTTGGATATTCATCCTGTTGACTATAAACAGAAGAGCTGATTGTAATAAATACTAAGTTACTTTGAATTTTCTGTACTGAAATCAGAAGTCTGCTTCATTTTCAAACCTAGAACCACAGCAACAATGAGCTCCTGTGCCATGCTCTAGGTACATTGTTTCTGGACTTGCAGCAAGAGACAGATCTGACTGACTTTCTGCCAGTTTTGCCTCTTCTTGCTGTAAGCTCTTCCATGAGGTCACTTGTATGGTTTGCCCTGAAAGATCAGGCTTCAGTACTCACTGGGGTTCTTCCTTAAAGGATAATACAGTCACTGGAATAAGAAGAGATACTTTACTGTTTTAATAGAAAACTAGAAAGAAGGTCTTCTAGTTTGATATGAGTACAGAAACATCCTTCCAATTTGGAAGTACATAAACATGATTTTTTGGTCCTTCCCATACTTCATAGCAGTAGTGAAGTGATTCATAGAAATAAAAGGAGAATCTCATCTACAAATCTTAAATGAAAATTTGTTTTGAATTTTGAAGGACATAAAAATAATTTTTTGATCCTTCCTGTACTTCATAAAAGTAATAATGTGATTAATTGAAGTAAAAGGAGAATCTCATTTGCAAATCTTAAATGAAAAATTGTTTTAAAGTTTGAAGCACATAAAAATGAACTTTTGGTCCTTCCTGTACTTCATAAAAGTAATAAAGTGATTAACTGAAATAAAAGAAGGATCTCATCTGCAAATCTTTAATGAAAAATTGTTTTAAAGTTTGAAGCACATAAAAATGAATTTTTGGTCCTTCCCGTACTTCATAAAAGTAATAAAGTGATTAATTGAAATAAAAGAAGAATCTCATTTGCAAATCTTACATGAAAACTTGTTTTAAATTTTAAAAATATAAATTTTTAAGATAAATCTTATATTTGTTTTGATTTTTGAATCATATAAAAATGAATTTTTGGTCCTTCCCATACTTCATAAAAGTAATAAAGTGATTAACTGAAATAAAAGAAGGATCTCATCTGCAAATCTAAAATGAAAAATTGTTTTAAAGTTTGAAGCACCAAAAAATGAATTTTTGGTCCTTCCCATACTTCATAAAAGTAATCAAGTGATTAATTGAAATAAAAGGAGAATCTCATCTGCAAATCTTAAAACTTGTTGTAAATTTTGAGGATTAGAATTGATTAGGACTTCTAATTTCCAGGTGTTTCTCTTCAGGTAGCTGTTGTGAGCAGTTGCTGCTAATTTAAATTCTGGAAAAGTGACCTGGTAGTCATCACATTTCCATCTGCATGGACTTTATTGAGATGCTTAATTGCCAGTTCTTGTTAATTAGATTTATTAGGAGTTTCATGTAGTTTGGTGTGTTTTAGCCAACACAATTGGATAATTCAAGAGTTTGCCTCCTTTTAATCTTGGAAAGCAGTAATTGAAAGGGTAACCAGAAAAGATTTCTCTAATATATGAGTGCAAGGATTTACAGCTTCTGTTAATCATTGTGAGGAGGCTGCTGGGGCTGTGTTGTCTCACTGAGAGGAGTTGTGGTATGGAAGAGAGACTTGTCCATGAGTTCCTGTGTGAGGGAGGAGAACCAGCAGGTCTTCTGGAGGTTGTAGCATATTGACTTAGTTTTGTGTGCATGTCCTATCCCATGGTTTAGGGAGGGAGAAAACCATTCCTGACTACTGCCTCCTCCTGGAATTTCCCATTTTTGGGCACTTTTAGGGTTTTATTGTATGGTTTGCCTTTTCACAGAATCACAGAATTCATCTGGTTTGAACAGACTAGTCCAGACCTCAACCCAGCACTGAAGGTTCAACACTTATCACAGAATCACAGAATTAACCAGGTTGGAAAAGACCTCTAGGATCATCAAGTCCAACCTACCACCTAACTCTGCTAATTAACTAAACCATGGCACTAAGTGCCTCATGTAGCCTCCTCTTGAACACCTCCAGGGATGGGGACTCCACCACCTCCCTGGGCAGCCCATTCCAATGCCAATCACTCTCTCTGGCAACAACTTCCTCCTAACATCCAGCCTGAACCTGCCCTGGCACAGCTTGAGGCTGTGTCCCCTTGTTCTGTCCCTGGGTGCCTGGCAGCAGAGCCCAACCCCA
>WBNM01006988.1:53420-63783 GCA_013399055.1 Ramphastos sulfuratus
TATATATATATATATATATATATATATATATATACAAGCAGATTGATGACAATGGATGGAGGAAGATTGAGGAAGAGATGACCACCATGTGGTAGAAAATGGCCACATGGTAAGACAGGAGCGGCAGGAACAAGGTGGTGCTGTGAGGCAGAGAGAGAGGAACAGGAGGTTCCTCTGTTTCTATAGGGGGTCCAGACAGGCAGTGGGAGTGGGCTAAACACTGCATCTGGGGTCAGACACAACTGGGGTCAAGTTCAGACCGCTTCCCCCACCCAGGAGGGTTAACTCTTTACAGAAGCATAGCAGTTCAAGACTTTATTTTCAAAGAAATCTAATTATTTTTCACCAAGGTGCTAATTATTTAAGAGACTTAGATTTTGATGTTGACATTTTTTGCATTATGAACCTGTAGTTCTGTGTTATGAAAAATCTCTTCTTGGTGCTCTCAACCCAAGATAATCTTCCCAGTGGCTCTCCTGACTTGTCAGTATGTCTGTAGAAAATGTTTCCATGCAGAGTATCTGTTGATATCTATTGATAAACAAAACGTTTGAGTTGCTGGCCAGAGAAAGAGTAAAAGCCTAGCACATGCTGTTCTTGTAAGCTGTTGTGACTACCTTGCTATACTCCTCTCCTCACCCTCCAGGCTCCAAAGAAAGACTGGGGCTGATTGTTCAATATATTAGTTGTAGTTTGCTTTTTTATTGTTGTTGTTGTGTTTTTTATTTGTTTGTTTTTTCCTCTGGAAAGAAAGAACAAACAACAATCCCCCCTGAAAACCAACCAAACAAATACAAAAAAATTACTCCATGTCCCCAGCCAACCAATCGTACATTTGGGAGGAGTATAAGACTGTTGTCAGAGGATGTAGGGAGACAACTAGGAAGGCTAAAGCCTCTTTGGAATTTAACCTTGCAAGAGAGGTCAAAGACTTCTTTAAATACAATGCAGGAAAAACTAACACTAGAGGCAATGTAGGAGCACTGCTGACTGAGATGTGTGACAGAGAAGAAAGAGTTACTGAATGCCTTCTGTGTCTCCATCTATACTGCTGGAGACTGTCCTCAGGAACCACAGACACCATAGGCCCCAGAGGAAGACATGACAAAGAAGGAGTTTCCCTTGGTTAGTGAGGACTGGTTTAGGGAACAGTTAAGTAATCTGCACATCCATAAATCCCTGGGTCCTGATGGGATGCACTTGTCAGTGCCGAGGGAGCTGGCAAAGGTCATTGCCAGACCAACTCTCTGCCATCATTAGTAAGTCAGGGTGGACAGGAGAGGTGTCTGGGGACTGGAGGAAGGGAAATGTCACTCCAGTCTTCAAAAAGGGTAGGAAGGAGGACCCAGGTAACTATAGACTTGTCAGCCTCATCTCCATCCCTGGAAAGGTAATGGAGCAGCTTATCCTCAGCGCTATGCTTAGGCATAGCAAGGACAAGAGGGTCATTAGGAGCAGCCAACATGGTTTTACAAAGGTGAAGTCATGTCTGACCAACATGATAGCCTTTTATGAGGACATAACCAGGTGGCTAGATGATGGTAGAGCAGTGGATGTGGTTTATCTTGATTTCAGCAAAGCATTTGACACTGTCTCCCACAGCATCCTTGCAGCTAAACTGAGAGAGTGTGGTTTGGGTGATCAGGGAGTGAGGTGGGTTGGGAATTGGTTGAAGGGAAGAAGCCAGAGTGTTGTGGTCAGTGGGATGGAGTCCAGTTGGAGGCCTCTGTCTAGTGGAGTCCCTCAGGGGTCAGTACTGGGACCACTACTATTCAATATATTCTTCGACAACCTGGATGAGGGCACAGAGTGCACTGTCAGCAAGTTTGCTGATGACACCAAGCTGGGTGCAGTGACTGCCACACCAGAGGGCTGTGATGCCATTAAGCCAGACTGGGACAGGCTGAGAGTTGGGGAGGGAGAAATGGAATGAAATTCAACAAGAGCAAGCGTAGAGTCTGGCACCTGGGAAAGAACAACCCAGGAATCAGGATAGGTTGGGGACTGAGCTGCTGGAGAGCAGTGAAGGGGAAAAGGGCCTGGGGATCCTCGTGGATGGGAGGTTGAGCATGAGCCAGCAATGTGCTCTGGTGGGCAGGAGGGGCAATGCCATTCTGGGGTGGATTAGAAGGGCTGTGGCTAGTAGGTCATGAGAGGTTCTCCTGCCACTCTGCTTTGCCCTGGTGTGGCCACATCTGGATATTGTGTCCAGTTCTGGGCCCCTCAGTTCAGGGAGGACAGGGAACTGCTGGAGAGAGTCCAGTGCTGAGCTACAGAGATGCTGAAGGGAATGGAACATCTCTGTTATGAGGAGAGCCTGATGGAGCTGGGGCTGTGCTGCTGGGAGAGGAGGAGACTGAGAGGTGACCTCAGCAATGGTTATAAAGATGTACAAGGCTGGAGCCAGGCTCTGCTGGGTGATGCCCAGTGACAGGACAAGGGGCAATGGGTGGACGTTGAGGCATAGGAGGTTCCATGTGAACCTGAGGAAGATTTTTTTTTCCCTGTGAGGGTGACAGAGCACTGGAAGAGGCTGCCCAGGGGGCTTGTGGAGTCTCCTTCTCTGGAGGTATTCAAAACTCACCTAGATGTGTTCCTTTGTGATCTGCTCTGGGTGATCCTGCTCTGACAGGGGGGTTGGACTGGATGAGCTTTGGAGGTTCCTTCCAGCCCCTGACATTCTGTGATACAAAAACCTCACATTGTTATTTGTGGTTTTTTTGTTTGTTTGCTTTAGTGTGTGTGTGTGTTCATTTCTTTATGCTGGCTAGAATTTTTAATCTCAATGAATTCATAAATAATTTGGCCCTTTTTCTTCACTCATTGTTTCACCAGAAGATGTGTAAAAGAACATCACACCATAGATTCTAGTTTGGTTTTATCATAAATTCCTGAAGACAAAGTAACTTTCTTCCCAGTTCTTGCACTATTCCAATTCTGGAGATAATTTTCCAGAACTATAGTTGTCTCCTTTTGCCCATCCTAGAGGGTTGTGACCCACATTGACTCATTTAATCCTGCATTTCTTGCTTTATGTAAAGTGAAGATACTTAGCACAGATTTTGGTGCTTACCTCCTGCAACAGACCCCGTGAGTAAGCTGTTCAGACTGAGGTGACTTGTTCCACTTGGCAAAGAGGTGACTCTACTGCACTCTGCATTGGGGCAGCAAAAGAGGAGATGCTGATCTCATCTCTCTGGTGGCCAAGTTAAGTGGATTGAAGCTGCTTCAGGGAAAATTCCGATTGAACATTAGGAAAAAGTTCCTCATTGGTAGTCAGTCACAAGCACAGGCTGCCCAGGCAAATGCTGACAACACCAAGTTTGCCAGAGTTCAAGTTGTGCCTGGACAATGTTCTTAGTCATATAGTTTAGTTTTAGGTAGCCCTGTGAGGAGCAGGGTGTTGAATTCATAGATCCTTACAAGCTCCTACCAATTTGAGATGTTCTATGATTCTTGGGTTTTGATTTTTCTTGATTTATCTAGAAACAGAGAGTGACAACTGCAGTTAATATTATCCTAATGAGAAAATGGCAATACTTGGCATTTATATAATACTTGCAGTACAACAGCTGCAGCACAACAGCTGCAGCACAACAGTTGCAGCACAACAGTTGCAGTATAACAGCTGCAGTATAACAGTTTGCAGTACAACAGCTGCAGTAAAACAGCTGCAGTATAACAGTTTGCAGTGTAACAGCTGCAGTGTAACAGCTGCAAATTGGGACTCAAAATACATGTAAAAATGTATGTATTTCTGAGGGGGAAAAAAAAGAGGTACATAGCAGGCTCATAACAAAAAAGAAATTGTAGTGGCTTTATTTAGCTGCACACCAACGTTTCAGTCACTATGAACTGATTGATATTAGCTTTTCTTTAAGAAAACAAGTATGGAGTGCAAATAAGCTAAATGAAGTAATTTCAGTGAATGCATCATGCCTTGTTAATTTAATCTGAAGAGAATTGTTATTTTAAGCATTTTGATTTAGACTGATCGANGACTCTCTCACTGAAGAACTTTCTCCTCACCTCCAGCCTAAACTTCCCCTGGCACAGCTTGAGAATGTGTCCTCTTGTTCTGGTGCTGGTTGCCTGAGAGAAGAAAGCAACCTCCTCCTGGCCACAACCACCCTTCAGGTAGTTGTAGACAGCAATAAGGTCTCCCCTGAGCCTCCTCTTCTCCAGGCTAAACAATCCCAGAATCCCAGAAATTAGAGTAATTTCTTTTTGGTAAGTTCTTTATAAAAACAGAATATGAACAAAACCAAATAGTTTTGGAACTCTATATGGGCATCAGTTATTTTGCTTTAAATCCTGGTAATCAAACATGCTACTATATACCTGCAAAGCATTCTGCATCAGAGGATGCCTGAGGCTGGAAGATTCCCCCAGCCCCACCCCAGTTGGGTATATTTGCAAACTGATGAGGTCTTACCTCAGCCTTCTCTTCTAAGTTTACTTTTAAATCCTGATTTGACCAGTAACAACATATCCAGGTTCCTTTAAGCACAGGTTGATGAACAGTGACAACATGGATAAAAATGCTGAAATTGCTCTAACTGGAAAAAATTTTTAAGGACATCATAGCCAAAACCTGAGCTTTAATCCTGCACCTCAGTTCAAGAACACTAACTGTATTTCCATTGTATTTATATGAATGATGCTGAATGAGCCACATAGAATCATAGAATGGTAAGGTTGGGAGGGGCCTCAAGGATCATCCAGTTCCAACCCCCTGCCATAGGCAGGGACACCTCCCACTAGCACAGGTCACTCAAGGCCTCATCCAACCTGGCCTTGAACACCTCCAGGGAGGGAGCAGCCACAACCTCCCTGGGCAACCTGTGCCAGTGTCTCACCACCCTCACTGCAAACAACTTCCTCCTAACATCCAGTCTAAATCTTCCCTCTGCCAGTTCAAACCCATTGCCCCTTGTCCTGGCATTGCATGACATTGTAAATATGATGACCTCCTTTTAAATTACCAGATCAATGAGGACCATTAGATCACTCTCTAATTGAGTTAAAAAGGGTCGAAGTGAAAAAATATCATCAATGCCTGAGAGAGAGATTTCTTGCCAGCAATTTTTGAGATGATCAGATGTAATTCAGGTTTGTACTGCCTTTAATCAGAAGCCCATTCTTCCAAATTTAGAACTCATCTATACGGAAAGAAATGGGGATATATTGCTTCCATGCTAAGGATGCATATCTGCCTGCATTACCAAGAGCAGTAGGAATCATTTTGAGGTCCTATCTTCAAAAGTGCTATCAAATGTTGGAGAGTGAGGAAGAAAAAAGAAAGGGCATGGTACACAGTGTTGTTAAGGAAGTAACAGCAAAAGCTGTGAGTATGAACTCTGTAGTGCCCAAGAATTGTTATTCATGCTTCTGCTTTGGCTTCATTGGAGATTCATTGGAAGAGACTTTAACCTTCAGCCAGTGCATGCAAGCATGATGACTTCTCAGCCTCTTGCAGATGTTATAATTAGTCCTGCTCAAATATATGAATGTAATTCTTGACTTAGAGAATCTGTCAGCAGCAAAAATTGTAATGATAGCTGCATGCTACAGCAAGTATGTTATCAATATCTAGATAACAAATACACAAATACAAACACAACTCCAGGCTGGGTGGGGAATGGCTGAGAGCAGCCCTGAGGAACAGGCCCTGGGGGTCTGGGGTGATGNGATTCTAAGACTTTATGTTTTCCAATATCTTTATCACCCCCAAATGCCTGTGTGTTATTTTGGTACCCAGCTGAAAGCAGATGCTATTAAGACACAGAAGAAAGGTGAAGCCTCCTTGCAGGGCCAAACCCTTGAAAGATCAGAAACAGTCTAGAAAAAAGAAATACATTTCTGCAGTCATTAAGAACATTTTAGGGGGGAGTGTGTGGGTTGTGTGGGTTTGTTGATTTGGTTTTGTTTTGGTGTTTTAAAAGTTATTTATTTATTTTTATTTTATTTTTTACATTTTCTTTGACCTTCCTTGTCAAGCTTATTTTCCTTCAGGGATTTGTTTCACTGTTGCAGCCTTCAGTGAAATATAAATGCTGGAAGATATTTTACTTCCATGTAGTCCATGTGTGAGTTTTCAGTGCAATGCTAAGATCATTTGTCAGAAAAAGATAGCAAGGAAATATGAAGGATTTTTTGGATAGATGATATATGTTTGTTGGGTGGCTGAACACCAAGAGAAAAGGAAGGTAAATCTGTTAGGCGAATGTCACAAATGAATGCATTGCTCTAATAGTAGGGAAGGAAGTATTTATAAAATTGCATGTATTCAAGGTATAGTCCTTAATACAGCAAAATGATGAAGAAAGGAGACTTAAGTGACCCTGAGCTGAAATGGAAATAGAAGAGAAAAAAATTCTTGCACCATCATGAGAGGAATTCCTACAAATATGTTTTTTGTCCTCAGAGAATGGCAAAAATACTCAGCAGATCACAGGATCTTAGGCACTGGAATGGACCTCCAGAGATCATTGAGTCCAACCCCCCTGCCAGAGCAAGACCATAATCTAGTGCAGGTCACACAAGAACACATCCAGATAGGTCATGAAAGTCTCCAGAGAAGAGGTTCCACACCCCCCTGGGGAGCCTGTTCCAGTGCTGTGACCCTTACAGTAAAGTTCTTCATGCTGAGGTGGAACTGCCTGCACTGTAGTTCATAGCCATTACCCCTTGTCCTATCACAGGGCACAAGTGAGCAGAGCCTGTGCCCTCCCTCCTGATACCCAGCCCTCAAATTTTTATAAACATTGATTAGTTCCCTTCTAAGTCTTCTCCTCACCAGACCAAAAATCCCAGGTCCCTCAGCCTCTCCTCACAGTGCAGTGCTCCAGCCCTTTAATCATCTTTGTAGCCCTCTGTTGGACTCTGATCCCTGTCCCTCCTGAACTGAATGCAATAGTCCAGGTGAGGTCTCAGCAGGGCAGAGTAGAGGGGGAGGAGAACCTCCCTCAATCTGCTAGCCACACTCCTCTTAATGCACCCCAGGATCCCATTGGCTCTCTTGGCCATGAGAACACATTGCTGTGCCATGGATAGCTTTTTGTCTACCAGTACTCCCAGGTCCCTCTCCACAGGGCTACTTTCTAGTAGATCACCTCCAAACCTGTACTGCTGCAGTTTATTACTCCTTCCTAGGTGCAGGACTCTGTACTTATCCTTGTTGAACTTCATTAGGTTCCTCTGTGCCCAGCTCTGCCTGTTCAAGTCTTACTGACAGCCTTTGGCTGTCTCAGCCAAGCCTCCCAGGTTGGTGCCATCAGCAAACCTGCTGAGCAGACTCTGTCTGTCTGTGCCCTCAGCAATGGCATTGATGAAGATGTTGAACAGGACAGGACCCAGCACTGATCCCTGGGGGACTGCACTGGTTACAGCTCTCCAGCTGGACCTGGCACCATTGATCACCACTCTTTGCACTCTATTGTTTAATCAGTTCCTAATACATTTTTGTCTGTTCTGTCTCGCACTTCCTGAGCTTGCTCACAAGGATGTTATGGGAGACAGTGTTAAAAGCCTTGCTAAGGTCAAGGCAGACTACATCCACTGGTGTTCCTGCATCTACCCATTCACTTACAGCACTAAAGAATGCTATCAGGTTAGTCAAGGATGAGTTCCCCTTGGTAAATCCATGCTGACTACTCCTGACAACTTTCTTCTCTTCCAACTCCCCAATGAGCTGCTCCATCATTTTCCCAGGCTATAGTTACCTGGAGCCTCTTTTTTACCTTTTTTGAAGACTGGAGTGCCATTGGCTCTGCTCCAGCCCTCAGGCACCTCTCCTGTTTGCCATGATTCAGCAAACACGATGGAGAGTGGCAGAGAGACAACATCAGGCAGTTCTCTCAACACTCTTGGGTGTATCACATCAGGGCCTATGGACTTGTGAATATTCAATTTGTGTAACTGATCCCTAACCCAGTCTTCATTGACTAGTGAAGAGTCTTCCCTCCCCCAGATTTCCTCTCCTTCATCCAGCATCTGGAGCTCATAGGGGAGTTCAGTCTTGGGAGCAAAGACTGAAGTAAAGAAGATATTTAGCAGCTCTGCCTTCTCTGCGTCCTCAGGTCTCAGGGCTGCCTTCTGATTCAGCAGTGGACCCAGACTTTCCCTATTCTTTCTTTTATTACTGATATATTTGAAGAAGCTCTTCTTGTTCACTTTTATTGCCAAAAAAATGTTTCTTACTTGACTCTGATTTAGTCTTTCATCTTAGACTGATGATTTGTCAGCCATTACCATTCTTTCACTGTGCTAATTACATGTCCAGCTTGGGATCTGTTCTAACTTTCATATTCTTTATTCTAAAACCCTAACCTAACCATGTTTTCCCCCACTTTGTATTTGCATGGGTGATGATTTCCATTCCTATCTTATGGAATCTTCTTATTAGAGCTTTCCTCCATGTTGTCGATTTAATTTTTAATTTCCTCTGCCTCTGATGTGTTTTCCATCACTTTGCTCTTGATGTAATCTGACAGTTTGATAAGTACATACTGCCTGCTATCATCCAGCTGTTAATGAATCTAATGAATATATTGGGTAGAGAACACATCCCAGCAGAGCTTGTTAATACATATTTCTCAATTAGAGAAATAATTGGCAGTTACAGCTTGATCACTGCTTTCCTACAA
The DNA here is from genome assembly GCA_013399055.1 of Ramphastos sulfuratus. Taxonomy (NCBI): domain Eukaryota; kingdom Metazoa; phylum Chordata; class Aves; order Piciformes; family Ramphastidae; genus Ramphastos; species Ramphastos sulfuratus. Next base: position 62,069 of record WBNM01006988.1, read on the forward strand.
CTTCAGCATTAATCTCATAGAAGTTTCATTTTTATTTTTTTCCCCCCAAAATTTACACTGGAAAAATAATGGAAAAGGGTATCACAAGACTTTGAGTTAGCACCAGCTTTCCCCCCTCTCTATTATGCTCTTTAGCTGCCAGAAAAGGAGTAGAGAGTTTTTCACTTGGTTGTTTTGGTGCTTTCATGCCAGCTATTACCCAGCTTCTCAATGTGTTTTAGGTAGAAAGTTTGATTATTTGATACTTCCCTGCAAATTGCAATTAAACTAGATTGTCTGTAACTCCTTAGTTGTTGCCACGGAAGGGGTAATTAGCTACTGCGAGACGATATTTTAAAAATATTAATATCTAGTTTATTAATATTAAATAATCGGAACTCGCACCACCCCGACCACCATTTAATAATAATAATAACAATAACAGGCTCTTTGCAACGTTATGGAAACTATATACAGGTTATAACAGGATCTGGAAATAACTATTAAATATATACATTAACCAAACTCGATTTAAACTGGCAGAGAAGGCTTTGCGGCCAGTATGCCACTAGCGGCCAGTTACGCTGCTGCTCACTAGATGGACACAAGGAGCAANATGCTCTCCCCAAAAAGGAAGGAGGGAGAGCAGACAAACATGCCTGGGCAAGCCAGGACATGTACAAGCCTAATTTGGCCTGTTTAGGCCTACCACAACAGTTGTTCATCTTTTGGATGAGCGTATAGTCCAGACCACTCAGTTGCTGTCTGGGCTACACTCACACTGCAGGCTCATGTTGAGCTTTTCGTCTTTGATCACATTCAGCACTTCTGTGCTCCACAACCTCCCTGGAGGTGTTCAAGGCCAGACTGGACAAGGTCTTGAGTGACCTGTTCTAGCAGGAGGTGTCCCTGCCTATGGCAGGGGGTTGGAACTAGATGATCTTTGAGGTCCCTTCCAACCTTACCATTCTATGATTCTATACCAGCACAGAACTTTCTGAAGTGTGTTACACACTCTGGTGATTGCATGTAACATTGAATTAAAGATCCAATCTACTGTAAAACATCAATTTCTCTTCAATTTTCCACTTAGCAATTAAAAAAAAAAAACCACTTGAATGTCAACTTCTGGCAAATTTTGTGCTAGCTAAAACTTGGTCAGAATTAAGTTAAAAAGGTCATTAGCATGCTAATAAGTTAGTGCCTCCAAGGGGTAGTTAGCAGGTCCTACATCAGATAAAACAGTTCCTTTTTCAGCCCTATTCTTGACTGTACAGTAGTTATAATTTGCAACAATTTCTTCATTTCCTTCCTGTCAGTTTGTGAAGAAGGATTTCTCAACAGACAGGATGTAGTCCTGCCATAGTTCCAATGAGAATAGCTCACTGTGCTTTCTACATCCATGCAGGTGTACAGAGGAAAGCCAAAAACTTACACCTAGAAAGAAGAAAGTGGATAGTCACTAAAGAGGTGTCTGGGAGGAGCTTTCTATAATTTTACAGTGTATTAAAACCAAAACAGCTCATACATTACATTTCATGCAGTATCTTTATCTTCTCTTAGCCTGCACCGTGTAAATGATTTAAGATGTATTTTAAAATAAAAAGAAAAGCTGAACATTCTCTGGCATGCCACTTGCCAACAAAACAGTCAAAGGCATGTTCATAATAAAAGTTTAGTTAGTACTAAGGTTTATTATTTTGTGGACAATGAAGATTATTCCAGTATCTGAAGGG